>OMNM01002643.1:0-10348 GCA_900302745.1 Parablennius parvicornis | reverse complement strand
TCTATTTTTTTGATGAATAACGGCCTGAATGTCGTCCAGTGCTCCCGCCACACTATGATGTCACGCGGTGTATGATGATGTCAGGAGGCATGGCAATGTGCTCCATGCGGTCTGGTAAAGATGACGTGTGAGGGGATGTTGGACAATGACAATAAAAAGCTCTGAAGCCAGAAACCTGTCTGTTGTTCACCGTTTGTTCTGACAGTTCACGGATCAGCAGTTTGAACACTGATGCCACTGTTGGCTTTTCTGTTGTTTGCTGGGGTAACAGCAGCTTGGATTACAATGTCACATGACCTTAGTCAACCCCATTTCAGATAAGCCCAGGGGAACGGAGTAAAGGAGCAAGATTAAAACCAAACAAATGGTTCAAGAGTTCAAAATACTATAGTAGCTCCTTCTCAATATCACTGTCCTAGTTACCATTGACTTTTTCTCTATAGAAAAGAACTGTACTTTTTCTTGGCATTTTTAGTGTGAATAATGACCTAAAGTGGATGACCCTACATGGAACTGATTGCCAAACACTTATTGCAACAAAATGGATGCACAATGAGTATAAAGGCAGTGATGTTTACATAGTTCAAAGTGCAAAAATATGTTCTTTGTATGTGTGTGCAGGAGAAATGCACCATAATACCCCTATTTATGCTTTTCACATATTTTCAAATGGGGAAAGAACAAGAACACAAACAAGCAAACACACCCAAACTTTGGAGCTAAAGCTATCTGAAATATTTAGTCAGGTAACTTTATCAATACACAGCTACTACTTGATAATACAAATTCAGTTGGTTCAAATTAGTTACACAGTTATAGATCAAGTTATAAATAATATTATAAATAATTGTAAGATATAAAATGATGCACCAAAAATTGGTTTTACTGTAACCTGATTATAGAATGGCTTTAAGTTATAGAGTGGTTCTAAATAATAAGTGAATCTGGTCATAAACAGTTGTGAAGTGGTTTTGAGTTGTTCAGTGTAAGGCTCAGGCTCGGCAGCAGATCACCGGTCTGGTTTTTCTCGCCCTTCTCCATTCCCCCTGATTAACAAATAAATCCACACCCAGATGTGAGAGGAAACATGAGGAGCTTTATTTCCACAAATGGAGACACCTGAACATCAAAACTCCTGCGGCCAGTGAACACACCACCAGCAGTCAGCATAGAGAGTGTGTGAGGGCACAAAACACGTCTGAGCAGCTTTTTATAAAAACATTTCTTCATTGTTACTCAGAATCCAGCTTGAAACTCGCTTGATTCCTCCTTCATCTGGCATAAAATGTGAATACTGGGGTCGGTGAAGGTAACTACCAGCGCCCCCTGCTGAGTCCGAAGATCTGACTACATCACATTATGGTTTTCTAAAAAACTGGTAAAAACTTTGGATTTAAAGTTTCAGCTGGTTTATTCCTTCTGGAAAAAAATACAAACACCTTCAAACATTTGGTGTTGAACTTACTGTCTCCCGGTGGGCAGGTTCAGTTCAACAAGACAGCCGGGCCAGGCTGAACAATATAAACCCTCCACGAGAGGTCAAAGTGATGAAAACAGCAGCAGTGTAGTGACACAGAAGTCAAGAAAAGGGGCAGGATGGGATTCAATAACATATTTTTAAAGTTACAAACTAAACTAAGATAATATTTAGTTTCAACCTGGTTATTAGAGAACAATGTACCATAGAAAACTAAGTATCGAGGAGACTATTTTTGTTATTGCGTTAGCAATGAGGATCTAGTTCACCTGATGCTGGTAGTCTCATACTGTCATGGGTATAACTGAAAAAAACAGGTTGGCCTGCTTCAGGCTGTTCATTTACTAACGTCTTAATTTCACCTTCACAGGAAATGAAGGATCCGTGGGGCATTCAGGTACTAATGACATTTAAAAGTGCACTTTTACTTTTGAATTTCAGTGAAAACACTCCTTTCAGTAGCTGCAAAGTCTCACTGCTGGATAGCAGGGATCCTTAAAGGGTTATAACTCCTCAAATCGTGCGTCTGGAATAAATTAAACAGCAGCACAGCAAATTTTAAGTCTTCAAGCTTCCTGATGAAGCAGATTCAGTAAATCCTCATCAGGTCGAACAGCAAACATTCATGTGTTTCTCATGAGAAGGCACTCCAACGTTTAGGTCCTTTAAAAACACCACAGAATCACACCGCAGCAAAAACTCTAACCCACAACTAATCCCACAAGTCAACAATAATAACCACAATAAACAGGTAGAAACAAACGTTTGTTGTCTGTACAGCTGCAAACATGTTACGTAACGAATCCCAGAGAAAACCACACACATACACACGCACATACACACTTTCACAGTTTCCTCTTCAGAAAAAAAAAAAAGCATGGCAGTAAACAGCGACTCCTGTCTGTCACCTGAGGTCCAGCAGGCTGAGCTTCGAATCCCTGACCAACACGTGTTTACACACCTGAGAAAAAGGGGGCGGGGTTACAAGAGTTAGATGTGGAGCCTCCTGAAGAGCAGCGTACAAATATAAAGTTCTCAGACGCATTTCTGTGCTTCCACCGCAGGTAGGAAATGCTCAGGTTAGAGTAGCATGAAGACTATGAGCAGTGTTAAGTCAGGCTCCTTTCAAAGAGATGGAACCAAGTACAGAGCCTTCGACATAGGAGGTTATTAAAGAGCTAAAACACTGCATGTGAATGTGTGTGTGTGAGTCAGATATGAATGCAGACACTCACGGTGAACAGTGGCGGCTCTTTAGAGTGAGGATGGAAACCTTTGAGTCTGCACCTGGAAACCTCCAACATCCCCAGAGCAGTGAGCCTGAACACACCCGTACTGAGAGAGGGCAGAGTCAGAGCGTGGCCTCAGGGGAACATAGTACACTCTGTGTGCGTGTGAGCGTGTGTGTGGGTGTACATACTCATTGTGTTTTGGTGCGCACACGATGGCGATGGCCTCGGGCAACATGAGCTGGTAGGAGCAGTGCGTGTGGAGGTCGACGCTGGACAGGAAGGCTGTCTGAGTGGGATGAGTCTGAACACACAAAAGGTCAGAGGTCAGGTGACCACAACAAAACGGTCATCTTACTGGTCCGAACCAAAATCTCACATGACATCTTTCGACTGAAAACGTGTAGATTACATGGGTTGTTAACAACTAACGGTGAAAATGTCACGTCAACAGCAATTTGAGAAATCTATTTATTGAGAAAAAATGGTGACGTGTTCAATTCTTATTTTCCATATTTCAGTGTCGCCAGGCGTTGAGTATAATTTTAGTGCATTTTCGTACGTGGATCCAGCCCAGAGTCAGCAGGTTCTGTTGGTCCTGGAAGCTGAAGAGTTCCTCCACATTCTCCATGTCACAGAAGTCAGGACCAGCAGACTGCTTCGGGATCACCACATGGGTCAGGACTAGGTCGTCGTGGGTCTGAGGAATGGGCATTCACAGGTAAGGGGGGGGGGGTATAACTGGTCAGCTGGTCCTGAGTTAAAAACATGACGGGAATTCTATTGAAGGAGCACACAAGCAAACGCTTGGACCGCATGCGGCTGACAGTGAACTCCTCACCAGACGCCCGCATAGCACTCCGCAGGTTTCAATCCCTCTGGCTGTGTTGGAGTCGGCCAGCAGGAGGAAGCGGTACGTCAGATCTCTGGGAATCACCACCCGTCTCAGACCCTCCACCCTCTGACCTGTGCGTGCACACGAAAACAAACTCTCACAACCAGCTGCAGTAAAACTGTGACTACTGACACATTAAACATTCAGAGTGATGTTTCAGATCCATAAAGACATTAATACAGAGCACCTCCAGTTTCATAATCTTGCGTCAACTCGAGTCCATTTGAGTCTACCTTCTACTCTCTCTAGGGTCAAAACCTCACCTCTGAAAAGAGACTCGAGGCTCATAAAAATTAAAGTATCTTCTACTATAGAAACAGCTAAAGGTTTGAGGTTTGAGGTTTGAGGTTTGAGGTATGCCTCTGGAGGTCTTCCAACTGAATCTGACGGTTTGGAAACCTGACTGACTTTAAACCTTCTGGATGAAGCCATGGTTTGATTCCAGGCAGCTCATTCAACAAACTGTAGTCTTGGACATTTCTACATGTATCTGACATAAATATAAATTAAGTTTATATCAACAGGCAGTATTAGAAATTTTTTTTTTTTTTCACTTTACTTACTGTGTACACCAGCCAGTGTGGCAGCTGGTTGGCTGATTGGACCAGGAGGTCTGTTTCGATTCTGGTCCGCCCGCTGGGATCTATCACTGTCTCTGATTGGCTGCTGAGACAGACAGGATCCGTCCGTGACCTCAGGCACTTTGGTCTCCACCTGCTGGAACAAAGAACAAGAGTACCAATAGTACAGGTGGTCCAGGACACGGGAGGTCACAGGGGGAGAACTACTTATAGTATCAGTAGCAGTAAGGGAATCATGAATCCACCTTGTGCCCCGCCTCCACTCCTCTTCGATTGGCCAGCTCCTGACGCCTCAGCTGGTCCTCGAAGTAGCGAAACTGTTCGGACTCGATCTGCATCTGTCGCAGCGTGGCAACACGCTGCCGCTCCTCCTCCAGCAAACCCCGCCTTCTATCGTCGTCCAATAGGGAGAGCCGCTGCACTTGTTGGCCACACCCATCTACCACCACAACCTGTTTCTGTTGAACGTTCTGAATTCATGAATTTATACAACACCGAGAGTGGCAAACCCTCTGAAAAATCCCTAGATAATAAAGACAGAAAGCTGATTGGACAGTGGACTAACCTGCGATCTGAGGTACTCGGTGTACTCCCTACTGTATTTCTCATGAAGACGTTTCTTCAGTTCGTCTTTACGAGGAAAAGCCACTTCCTGGAGTTTCTGGAGCAAATGAAAAGCAAATGTTATGACACTGTCTAACACCATATTCACACCGTTAGGTCTTAAACAGGCGGTCTGATCCGATCACCTTCATGATGAGCTGCTTCTCTGGAACTGCTGCACACTGCTGGTAGTCCCTGTGAGTGGGCAGCTTCTCCACGAACAGGCTGGACACAAGCAGAAAAAAGATCAGTCTCCTCCAAAGCTGCCTGAAAGTTTCAACATAATGTTTGTCGATTCTCACGTGATGAATTTGGTGTAGAGGACGAAGGCGTTCTCCAAGCTGCCCTCCTCCAGGTAAACTGCCGCCATGCGCTCCATCTCCACCCCAGAGCGGAAGTACCGCCTGGGCTCGATGTCCTCGTTGATCTCCACGCTGCATCCCATCTTCCCCAGCGCTCGGACCCGCTCGGCCGCCGTCAGGGAAACGTCAGTGTACTCCGGCTCGGCCGCCAGCTTCTTCTGCACAAACACAGGCATCACAGACATTCACATTCAGTTCTAAGGACCGAACATATTTGATATTGGAGCACTGCATCAACGTTATCCATAAGCATGGACTGTATCCAGACTGGGATTCAGATTCAGCCTCTGAAAGAGCCATAATCATCCCACGCAAGTGGTGACAGAGGCGCAAGTGAAAGCATGTTAGGAGATGTTGCCTCCATGATAAGATGCAGACTAATCAGTGTTAACATGCCATGCGTAGATTTGAATAAACAATAATCAAAGAGAGGAACTGCACAGCTTTCCATCTCTGTGAGGTAGTGGTTTGAGTTATAAAGTCCTACAGATCCTGCCCAGAAGCTGACGTTGCCCCCCGGTGTGAATGAGTTTGATAACCTAGATTCACAGCCTTTATCTACATGTCAACATCAGTAAAACACAGGCCCACACCGAGTCAGGAAACACTTTCAAATCCAACAGTGAAGTGAGTCTGCAGACAGGAAACTCAGATGTACAGCCCCCTGAATGCAACGTTTGTTACTGGGCTCATTGACATGAGGAGACGTCTGAGCGGAGGACAAGCAGCCCTCTGTCACCAGAGACATCCGGAACGGAGAGAAACAATCGCAACCATAAAAAAAAAAATGTAAAAAAACCCACAGTCATCCAGAAATAAGAGCTTCACTTTCAATTTAGAATGTGTCAAAATTTATATATAAATCTTTTTTGTTCAGACGCGGCAGATCCAGCCACTCTTCACACACTATGACATTAATTTCTCTGGAGCTCAGACTTCAATCTGCTGGAGACGTGACATCGTGTTTCCTGTTGACTCGTGTTGGTAGAATGTTTATTTGTTTATTGTATCTGGTGACTCTAAGCTATTTCATGTTTATAACTTCTTCAGTTGGACAGTAATGACTTGGGGTCCTGTTTCCACGACAACCTTGAGAAAACGCATCATTTCTGTGTTTTCATTTCAAAAGAGTTTTGCGTTTACACAGGAACGTTTTAAAAATGATGTGCTATTACTTGGAAACAGCAGATGTAGTTGGCATGCCAGGCCACTAGTGGTTGCTGTTGGTTGTTTTTGCAATAAAACCACAAAAATGCAAAGACAGAAAAATACTATATAAACAATAACAACGGAAGAACACGCACATTCGAGTGGACAAACGAATAAATTGGATTGTTACTACGAAGACTGTCAACTATAAAACTATCAAGTCTGAGGAGAATAAGGACTGGGAGTCATGACACTCTGGAGGAAAACGTTGTTAATGTTCATCTACTGAGCATTCACAGAAACACTAGTTACTACGTCTGTGGCGATCATGCGCAGTAGCGTTGTTTCGACTGAGACAAGCCTGAGTATTTTCAAAAAGATATGTTTTCAGTCGCTCCGAGCACCCTTGTCAGGTATACGGACAACCAAAACTTTTCCGTTTTCACTTAAAAAAGGTTGTTTCGTAAAGAGGACCTTTGTTCTGAGAGAGGCGGCTCCTTGGCTACAGAGAAAATTATGTTTTCTCAACATAAAGTGAATATGCTAATGGTACAACTTGACTACCATTGCTGGATGTTACCACGCCCAGGTGTCTTATCAGGCAGTTGAATTTTCACACCACTGAATGATTGACCAGTGGGAACATTGACTTTATAGAAAGCCTTTTTAGTATCCATGCAGCTAAACCTCTGTAATAACCTGCCCTCGTACGCACTGTGATATCCATTTTAGTCTGTGCTCCTCAATGATTGCTGTTCTACATGTTTCAGATGTTTCTCTGTTCCAACACACCTGACTCATGTAAAGTTTTAACAGATGGGCTATAGAGAATACAGGAACACACTATAGTTGGTTGAGGTGTCGAAGAAAATATAGAATTAAAAAAAGTGTTGCTTCATTTTCACACGTGATGACTGTGTGTGGTTTGAGTGGGTTTATTTACACTGCAGCTATATGCAGGGATCTGGGCACATATATACATGAATTATGTTTATAATTGTGTATAAATGTGCATGTGAATGTTGTCAAGAGTTACCTCTCTGAAATACATCAGCATTTTGTTTACTGTTCTAGTTTTTCTGGCGGAAGAGATGTCAACCAATTTTCACAATTAGCTGATAATGGTAACAGTGACGAACTATTTAATTCTGAAGTGATCTCCGGCTTTGTGTCCTCACAACATTAGTAAAGCACACATCTGTGTCACTCACCAGCGTGGTTAAGCTGAAGCCTTGCTCCATCGTGTTTGTGTCCTTTGACTGTGTCCGAATGTCACTCCTGCGCACACCAATGCTTCGCCCATCTGCCACCTCCCATGATGCTTCACTGCAGGGGAGAACCAACTTAGTCATCATGATGAAGTACAACATCATCACCATCTTCATCATCGTCGCCATCATAAGTGTGTAGATCACATGAAGTTGTGTGTTTGTTGTATAATTGTATGGAGAGTTTGTTAGCTAGATTTGTTGTATAATTTTGGAGTAGTAGTTTTTGTCATGTTGTGCAATTTGTTGTGTAGCTGCCATTTTTTTCATGTCGTTATTTACATTTTGTTCACCATTGATTGAATTGATTGATCGTACTTGTGTGATACTATTTCAGTTTTCTCGATGTGTGTATATCGACAATGTGTGATTGTTATTTAGATGTTATTGTAGATGTGTTCTACATGTAGTCATGTTGATGTGTCTAAGAGTAGAGTTGTGTAGATGGGTGAATGAGCAGATATTGTGTAGATGTTGTGCAGTCATGTAGATGCTGGGTAAGTGTGCAGTTGTGTGCTTGTGTACATCTTGTGTAGGTGTTGATTCAATAGATGTGCAGAATGATGTTCTATGCTTGTTGTACAGATAATATGCAGCAGTATAGACGTGGAGATGTGTGGTTGTACAGATGTTGTAAAGATGATCCGTCACTTTCACGTCACACCGGATATCCGTCCCGCCTTCAACGTGAACCAGTCTTTTCAAAATACAAGTATTTGACATAAGGATATTCAGTCACGTCGCTCTTTCAGGATAAAGTGAATAAATCGTAATATCCGCCAGTGATTTCTGAGCTGGCTGCTCCTTTAAATCACCACCGGCGGACGATGAACAAAACGCAGGTGGTTTTTTTTTTTTTTTTGGTACATCATCACAAACAAACAAAATCCCCCAAAACCTCAATTTACCAGTTGTTTCTTCTCGGTCCTATGTCCGAACTACCTCGCCATCCCGCCGCCGTTTCGTGGTGTCCAGAAGCGGCTCGACCTGCCCTGGAGGCTGCGGATGATGAAAACCAGGAAAAGCTCCGAAAGAGGCTCAAACAGCAACCCGCGGCAGAGACAGTAGCGGCGAAGATCGTCTCCCAAAACAGATGACTCACCAACAACTGGCCACTTCCACTGTGCATGCGCAACAGCACTATGAACAGCACCGTCTCCAAAGATGGGTTGAAAAAAATGATCGCTCACTTCGACGTGTTTTCCGAAAACCAGACAGAGACAGACGCTTTATTTGTATTTTCACTCCATCCTGAAACTCCACAACACAACAATTCATGGGTTGTTATATGTTCTGTTTAAAATTGTAAAGCAGTTTCATCATTTACATCTTACATGTCTCATATTTTGTCTGTCATGGTAAAATTATACTTGTTCACTTGATTCAGTACTCAATTGCTTGACAAAGAAACTGAGATTTATAGATTGCGAGCTTATTTATCTGTTTGCCTGAAAATACGGTTATCACCGACAGGGAGAAAAGGCAGTTTATTTCTCACTTATGATATGCTTTTGAATCTGTCTTGTTTTAGGACTATTATATTTGGAGGCACAAGTGAGACTAGCCTGTAACACAACAGAATGCAACCTACATTGATCACCCTTTGAATGCAAAATATTAGTCTTTTTGCAGATAATGCAGTTATAGCATGTGAAAGTCTTTTTGAAGAAAGTCTTTATCCTTAGTTGCAAACTGTCCACAAAGTCCAGTCCCAAGTTTCAGTAAAGCATTGTTCAGTCAGAAAGTTAAAAATGTGCCATTTCACATTGAAGGAGCTCCGCACTGATTAGATGATGCCAATATAGGTGACTTTCCTTGTCTTTCTGTAACAAGCAAAACTGTAAATGTCCTTGTTTGATAAGTCCCCAAGCATGTTGAACCTGATGAACTGTGTGTATTCGAAGGTATGTTAGAACTGCTGAACTTTATAAGCATGATAAAAACAGTGCGAGAGGCTGGAAACAATAGAACAAAGAAAAATAGCAAAAATTGACCTTGAGCTAAAAAAATCTCACAATATAGCAGAAACAAAATTGAGATGGCCGATCTGGTCAACAAGAACACTAAAGGTATAACTAAAACAGTATCTATCCACACAGGTCTTCCCCACACTAATAACCAATCACGCTGGAAAGACTTTAAAATGGCAGATCAGATTGATGAATCTGGAGTGAAAACCTACTCCAGTTTTGCTCACCCAATTGAGAGTTACCCTTAAATATGACCATACATTGCAGGCCTGCTAAATGACAATATAAAAGCTAATTACCAGTCTGAACTGACACAATTCACTATCTATGAGGAGTGTACTCAGTACTCAGGGACCCACTGTGCATGTTTTTTTTTTTTTTTACATACAAGCAGATACTGTGCTATTAAAAACAGAACTATCACAAATCAGAGAGTCAGTTCACCTGTTCAGTCAACCTGGACAAACTTACCACACTGCTGATATTCCAAGGTTTGTGACAAAACCTTCCCAACGTGCACTCGAACTGTAGTCAACGTTGGCTTTGCAAGGAGTGAAATGTGGAGAGATTGCCCTCAAGGCACAGGGAGTGACTAGATCTGACAAAATGGTCCCAGAAATGCTTCAATTCTAGCAAGAAAGAAGGAAGGTCAGAGGTTCCAATAGAGTTCTTTTTGTAAAAGGCCCTCCAAACTAGAATGACAAGGTCTAAAACACAAAATCACACGCAACTCAAAAGCCCCACAACTGCATTCCGATCAGACCATAACTGCCAAAAAGAAGAACATCCTGACAAACAGTGACTGAACTGGTTT
>OMNM01002642.1:0-10252 GCA_900302745.1 Parablennius parvicornis | reverse complement strand
CTCTGTCTCTCTCTCCTTCTCTCTGTCTCTCTCTCTCACACACTGCCAGATGTTCTTTACCCAATGAGGACCAAGCAGTCTGGTCTCCTCACGTCAGCACACACACACACACACACACACACACGCACACACACACACATACACACACACACACACACTAAATGTCATTAGATTGAGATCTTACGCCAAACCTGACCTGTAAACATAATTATTTGTGAACATTTTCTCGTGCTGATAAATTTGAGTTCAGGAAGTTTAAAAGCTTTCAAACACTCACCTGCAGAGATGAAGTGGATTTTTGAGTGAAGTTGGACTGGAAGGAGAAGAGAAATGTTTTGTAAAAGCGTTTAACATGAAAGTGGCTTGAAAAGGAAATCTATTAACATCCATGAACTTTTTTGTCCAAGAAGCATAAAAACGACGTTTCCATGACCTTTTCAACGTGTTCCAGACTGCTGCAGCTTCTATAACCCGACACGCAGAAGAAAAGCCTGACCAGATGATGAGATGAACAGAAGAAACAAAGACTGAGATGGTTTCCATGGCAACGATGAGGAGATTCACAGAGTAATAGGTTGCTTGTTAGGCGGCAGTAAGCGTGTTGGTCTGCCGTGCCTGCAGGTGTGATTGTCTCAGTTTGCACCGTGATGGACTGGAACGATTTTCCAGGTCGACGAGGATCGTCTGCAGCGCCACGACCCCGAGGAGGATTAATGGAGGAGGAGATGAATGGATGGAGTGACTCGGCTGTGTTATTCGGAGTCCCTCCGACATCCTGAGCTTTCGTTTTTTAATAGTTTTGCATACGGAAACGACGCCCGTTTACATGGAAACGTCTGATTCTAAAAATTCTCCCGTCTCATCTCTTCATAAAACACAATGCAGAGAAAAACCCCAGTGAGAAGAGCAGAGGGTTACAGCCCGACCCGCCTACACTTACACATCATTTTGCACTGATGATTGGAGAAATAGATTACAGATTATAGAGAACAGAAGACAATAAATGAATAATCATACATAAAGACCATACACTATATATAGATACACAAATAAAACAATACAAAACAAATAGTCCAAAGCTTTAAAGACTTTTAATTCGATCATTCTAAGTGTTGGTCTCAGCGTCTTGTTACATTATTGACCAGTTATTACACTTTAGTTTTTATTACATTATCTTCTATAACAGTTCTGGTCACGGTTGCGTCATATGGGACTCTGGATTCATTCTCCTTTCTCGTCGCAGCAGGGCGGCGGCGTCCAGTGAGGCTGCGAGGGCGTTACCACTGCGACATCACAGCCAATCAGAGTGAAGGAGGCTTGAGATTCCTCTGCAAGTTGGTTGAGTCTCTGAGTCGGTTCATAAACTGGGCTCTCGGTGCTGAAGCTCCCTCGGGCGTCACGTCTTCAGGTGAAGGCGACACAATGGGAGTTAATCAACACGAGTTTCTGTCGGCAAGAACTCTGACAGACGGCGGAGCAGTAAGGAAGACAAACAGAGCCGCCACACGTAGCTTACAGACAGCTGGATAATCCCCCCACACACATCTATTGTGAGATTAATGTTGTTCCCATCGCTGATATGAGCTGCAATAAGCTGCTCCAGTCCACCCAGAACTTCACGCTGTAAAACCGCTGAGTCGGAGCTTCCCGGCTCGTGACCAGTCGAATGTCATGTCACAGAGCGCCGGAACCAAACGGTCCATTCAAACACAGAGTTATTAAGAAAATTACACTTATTAAAATATAGATTCCACATTTACAGACTGAAGTTTGTGAAACCAGGTTAATAATTTAATTAGTCTATTTTATATTTCTCCATGTAATTCCACCAAATCCAGGTCAGTTCTAGATATTGTTGTTACGTTCTGAATTAGTTTTTGCATTCTTTTGTTGTTGCATTTCTTTTCCTGTGTGGTCCCTTTAAGAAAGTGCTCCATGTTTTCCCATCATGCCTTGCGGCTCCTAGTTTGCAGGATTCTGGCTGAGAGCAGGTTTGTTATGAAGCTGTGATTCTTTTTAGTTTTTTAAGATGCATTTAAAGGGTGAACCTCGGAAACATACTTTTTTTGGGGGTTGTGTGAAAGGTGTGTGTGTGTGTGTGTGTGTGTGTGTGTGTCTTCCTGCTAACAGGGGACTTTCAACCTGTGGTGTGTCTGCTGCAGGTTATTAAAGAACTTTATTATAGGATTAGCTAAAATGATCTTAAATCAAGCGGTACGAGACATTTTGACTAAAAACAAGAAAAACTACACTTGGTGAGATTCAGAGTTTGTTCGGTGTATGAAGGTCTCCTCCTCAGAGTCTGGTTCATCATCATCAACCATTAATGTTAAATCATAAACAAATGGTTAATGTTCTCATTCACGCTGGTTTATTGTTGTGGTGATTTGAGATCACGTCTTCTTGCTTCCTGCGTTCCTCCGAACATCGGCGAGGTTTTCGTCCTCATGATCTCAGAGTTGAAAGTTTCTGTGTCATTTTTCCTTCCGCCGTCATATTTATCCCTCAGAGGGAGGATTAGGGCTCTGACGGGACTAAGCTCTTCAAATATTATCCATACTTGATCCAGCACTGTGCTCCTGAGGTGTCACTTCACATTTCAGCCTCACCTCTTAATAAACCCAGAGATTTCACTCCAGCAGAAACTTACTTCCCGTCAACCCGGAGACTGACGAGTGGATCTTTTCCTCCTCCACGTCAGGCCTTTCTTCCCCTCCAACTTTTCTAATCATGCGCCGTCTCGCGGCTTCATTTCAAGTGTTACTTCTGGAGGGCGCGACAAGGACGTCCCGGAAAACATATTGGCTCTTCAACTTCTTGACTTCAGCTTCGACTCGTTTTTACGCCTGAAATGGTCGTCGAAGTCAACGACGAGGTTTTTCAATCAGCGCTCGCTCTTTGATTAGCCATTTCACTGAATCAGCCCGTCAGACGTGACAGAAGTGGAACTCTTCTTCTTAGAGGTTAAAAGTTTGGCAAACTGGAGACGATGAAGTGAAAAATCACACGTTCATACATCCACATTTTAATGCTCCACCTGTGCGTTAGTGTCGTACGTATTTCACCAAGCTCCGGCGTTTTACCTTCGCCAAGGAATGTTGAGCAAGAAGGTTATTTTTCCGTTTCTTTATTTATTGGTTTGTATGTATTTTACTAAACTTTCGCAAAAACTACTCACCTGATTTGCATGAAATCTTCAGGAATTATTTGACCTTTGACCTTTGATTCACTCCATCAAAACTAATGAAACCACCCTTGGATAGGGACAAACCAATTGAAAAAGTTTTAAAAGTTCATCTCAAAAAGTGAAACTCGTACATGATATAGAATCGTTACACTTAGATTGAAACATGTCTTGTAATTTTTATGATTTTGGCTTACAGATAATGAAAACCCCCAAACTCTGTCTCAGAAAATTAGAAGATCACATCAGACCAATCAAATAAGGACGTTTTAAGCACAAATGTCAATTTGTGGTGTTTGTTTTCATGCAGTCAATACTTTTTTGGGCTCCTTTTGCTTGAATTACTGCATCAAGCTTGAAATACTTCACTCTGTGTCTAACGAATCTATATAAAATAGTTTTACTTTCTGAAATAACAAAAAAATATTTTTCCACAATATTCTAATTTTGATGTGGATTGAATAAAGCGTGAGAGAGAACCCCCCCGGTCAGTGACCACATGGTATGCTCCACACACACCTGAATGAAGTTAACTCCGCCCCGATGAAGAGCAGAACTGTTTGACTGCAGGAGCAACAACAAGGTAAGATGAGCGTCTTTTAAAGGACACAAAACTGACTTCCTTTTTGTTTCCCAAACTTTTTTTTCTTTTGGTGCTGCGTCCAATCAGAACCAGTCCAGGTTCACAATTACCAGACAGAACCGTGAGGAAACAACACTGGATCCAGTTCTTCTGGTGTGTTTGGGTTCTTTGTTTTCCTGAAAGCTTCGGCGTGAGAGAACAATTAAAAACAAAATGTGTATAAATCCAACTAAGACTGATGGAAATTCCATTTCCATTGATTATCTCTGTCTTGAACCTTCTAGTGCATGAACTCAGCATCAGTGCGTCTTAAATATTCTGTCACCTGAAGTTTTACCAGAACAGAAAACGTGTCGATCATAAGATTCTCCACGGAGAGTGTTTTCAAACGGCAGGAAACAAAAGGAAAAAGGGTTTTTGAGCTTCAGGACTTAGTTTGCATTTGATTCTGTGATGTCGTCTTTCAGAGGGTCTGATGAGCAGAGCTGAAGATGAATGGAGCTCCGCGGAGGGGCGGCGGAGCGGCGGCTCCAGAAGGTTTCTGGTGCTGATACCTGGATTACCCTCCGAGGTAACGAGGTACGTCGTCTTCTCACTGCTAATCTGCGTCTTGTGGTTTTTCACTGGAGCTGCTGAAACGCTCGGTCGCTCTACGTTCTGAGACGTTTCCCCAGACGAGTGTGACGGTATGAATTCCTGCTCCGTGGCTTCCTGAATGTTTCATGAGGTTCTGAGAACGCCAACAGTCTGGAGGTCGGTGGCAGAGGAAAGCGAACATCTCCAGCTCCGACCTCATTGGCTGCTCGGCTCCACAAACACCACACTCCATCTGGACGTTTCTCTCACTGTCTAGCTTTTTTTTCTTCCTTTTTTTCTTTTTTCTCTTTTTTTCTTTTCTTTTTTTTCTTCTTTTCTTTGTGTCAATATCATGTGGTTGGCTCCTCCTCCTCCCACGAGGCCTCGCATCAACATTTGCTTCGATCTTCTAATGCTCACGTTGTCTATTTTGCATTATTATGAACAACCAGTAACAAGCGATCTTTTTGCAAGCGGATTGTCATTAAAGGAGAATAGCCAAGGTTCTTTGCACCGTCGCGGCTGCAGCGTGAGCACCGTCCTCCGCCATGGTTCCACCATAAGTCGTGGATCATGAGCTCAGTTAACATCCAGTCGGCGTCCGTCGGCTCTCGCCTGCTGCAACATTCTCCGCTGACCTTTCACATCAACAAGTCGCCGGCGCCTGAAGCTCCCTGAAAGGTTTTCGCTGTTTGCACCGTTCCGACTAAACTCCGGAGACGTACGTGTCGACAGTCCCAGAAGGTCGTCCGTTTCAGAAATAATCAGACGCCGGCAATCATTCCAGGGTGGGAGTCCGTCGGCGAGGTGACATTTAGTCAGCGTTCTGATGTTTGTGGGAAAAACTGGAGCCGATGAGCCGACTCGACAGAATCAGCCGTCACGTGAATGAAGCTCTGTAGAATCCGACCGCAGCTTTCAGAACCGAGCATCGAGCAGCACGTCAGATGACGCACGCTGCTACGAGAATCACATCCAGGGGTTTTCTACTTCCTGTTTTGGTTGTTAAACATCCGTCTCCGATGGAATCGCTCGTTAAGAGAACAGAATATATCAAGATAACTTTAAAAGTGTTTACAGGACTTGTTCTGTTCGAGTTGTGTCCAGGAGCCAAAGCAACTGTACCAACGAAGAGGGTTTCCTTTGACCTTTCAGCCACAGAGGTTACCATCAGGGTCAGCCTGGTTTCCATGACGTCGTCTTGTTTAATGTCAGCCTGTCACAACGTGACGTCGGCTCCGGATCAGCGAGGTTGACACGTGATGACAGATTTCATGAGAACTCCTTCATGTTGTCGGCGGGCGTCACGTCGGCGGGTTCCGTCCCCCCACCCTCCTCGTCCCCCCGTTGATGTCACAGTCTGTCGGTTTGTCGATGTGTCTTTACGAAACACTGCCAGGATGTGATGTTGGATTTCTGACGGCGTCTGAACGCTGCAACAGGACGAGTGCCGTGTGACTTCCAGCTCGCGTTTTCGACAGCCAGACTCCACAGAGTCCCAGAGGCCCGGTTCCAGCAGAGTCCCTCACAGAGGCCCGGTTCCAGAGTCGGAACATGTAGAAGGAGAATCTTTGGCCGGCCTGTGGGCTGGAACACCACTTCAGTCTTCTGATAATCACAAAGGGATTTTAGCAGGATTTTTCATGATATTTGGAGGTGAAATGGAAAGAAAATGAAAGTGAAACTCTTTAGCATGTAGCATGTAGCATCGCTTTGTCTGTCTCATTGAGTACAGTATCACACCGACGCCTGATCCCGGTATCGGTGTAACCCTTGAAAATGATCGATTGTTTTTATTGTATTTTTGTCTGTTTTGTAATTCTTTACTTCAATAGTGAGAAAGATTTCAATAAAAAGATAAACAGTCTTAGCAACATAAAATCAACATTATGGAATGAAAAGGAGCAGAAAGGAAGATTGCTCTGATAGAATCTGTCCCTTTGTTGCATTTCAATGCTTTCAGTTGTTGAGATATATACGGATTTAGAGATTTTTAATTACTTTATATCCCATATTTACTATTGTTGTGGCGTTGAATAGTATTTCTCCCAGAGCGTTGGTGCATTTAGTCTTTTGAGGTCTGTTTCCACCAGCTTTACTCATCGACAGGTCAAATTATGGCCTATTCAGTTTTCGTAAATTAGTTCAAGCTTTTTTTTTTTGCGTTTTCACTCGAAAAAATGCAATTTACAGAAATTGTAAATGTAATTTAAGCTGCAAGCACCCTTGGTCGGGGCCTCTGGCCTCTGGCCCATTGGGTCCAGCCCAATCATGGCTTCTGGCCCATTTAAATATCGATAGAATATACATTTTGAAGGTTTTAACAAAAAAGGACTTCTATTTTGAAAAATGTGGTCGGCTTTTATTTCAAAAGCCAACAAAGCTCTAATCTGGCTAATCCCTAAATATACACTTTCAAGGTTATAGGTGTAACTCTTTAAGAAAGACTTGTATTTTGAAAACATATGGGAGTTTTATTTTGTAAGCCAGCTCACTTAGCTAAACACTTAATTTCCATTTGGAATATTCTGAATATCACGATACTCATCCTCAGAGGAGATAGCGTTTACATGAGGGCCTTTTTTGGGCAAAAATCGTATTTTGAAAGGCAATTTGCAGACTTCCTGTTGGATGTAGGTCCGGGGTATCGGAGTGTGATTTTTAGGTCTTGACAAGATGAACAAATGAGTTTTGGTTTGATCTCCCAAAGACATTCCTCCGGGCTGTGGTGGCCATTTGAGTGTTTCTAGGTGGCGCTAGAGAGACATTTTGGCTCTCTGTGGGTTCATGTTTACATTTTCTTAAATTTTTCACCAATCCTGATGAACATGCCAAATGTGGTGAGTTTTTGAGTGTGTGTAGGGGGTCAGGTTTGGGCCCGATGATGTGGCGGAGTAATAATAATAATGATAATTATAGTAATAATAATAGTAATAGCAATAATAATAATAATGATAATTATAGTAATAATAGTAATGATAATAGTAATAATAGTAATAATAATAACAATAATGATAATTATAGTAATGATAATAGTAATAATAATGATAATAATGATAATAATAGTAATAACAATGATAATAGTAATAATAGTAATAATAAGAAGAAGAAGAAGAAAGAAGAAACATTCCAGTTACAACAGGGCCCTGGCCTCCAGGCCTCCGTCCCGAACTATAAATATGTTCCAGCTGTTCCAGCTGCGCGCTGTAGGACTCGGTTTACACTTTATTCCAGGTGATGTGATTCAGCTGTGGAAACAGAGACGCGGTGAAGAAAAGAGAAAAAGGGTGTTAATTCATTCTGACTTCCTCCTCGGCTTCCCCTCGACGGCGTTCCGTCACAGGAAGCAGCAGCTCAGACCCTAAAGCCATGTCGTGAGTCAGGACGGGGAGCAGGGTGCATGTAGCTCTAATCCCTCCAATTAATTCTCATTCCCCCACAAGTGGAAGACCCCTGAGAGCGTCTTGACACTTCTATTAAAAAGTAAACCCAGCATGAAGGTGAAGCCCGATCTCTCCTCAGTCCGTCTCCACTGAGAGACAAGTTTTACAACACAGAGTGAAATGTTCTTTCTTCCTCCTCCTCGCGTGGGGAAGAAAAGTTCTTACCCAGATTAGCGTGCATTGTGGGTAGCGGAAGGGGTTTTGTGTGTCATCGTCGAGGGGAAGGGGACTGTTGCCACAGCCGGCTTCTTCACAAAGAAACCAAACGTCTGAGTCAGCAAAACGTCGCAACATAGGAGCTGCTGTAAAATCAGCCTGGAATTAAAGCTGCAAGCAGCCGTGGTCGGGACCTCACACTCTGACCTCTGGCCCGCTTGGATATTGATAGAATATCCATTTTGGAGGTTTTAACAAAAAAAAGTATTTATTTAGAAAAAGTTAGGGGGGGGGTTTATTTTGAAAGCCAACTAAACCCTGATTGAGCTAATCAATAAATATCAGTTTTTGAGGTTTTTGGTGTAATTTTATTTTTATTTTTTAAAATAGTTATTTTATTTTGAAGGAGTTTGGGGCTTTTATCTTGAATGCCAGCTCACCCCTAGCCTAGCAAACATCATAACATCGATCTACGTTCTAGGTTTTTAATGTCATTTTGATAAACAACGTTTATTTTGAAGGAGTTTGGGCCTTCTATTTGGATATCTATGCGGGTCAAGAGGTTACAGCTTGAGGCCTTTCAGACTCAGTCCCTCATAAAGATTTAAATTCTGTCGTTTAGCCAACATTGACTCCGTTTACACTTTTCAGGTAAAAACGCATCATTTTTTTGCGCCTTTGTTTCTTAAACGTTTTTGAAAATGATGTTTGTTTCCACAGAAACAGCAGAAAAGTTGAAAACGAAGTATGCTGACCCACTAGGTGGGGCTGTTTGTTACTTTTGCCAATGAAAGCCGAGAAGGTTGTTTTCGTCTGCGTGTATTTATTTTTACATTTTTTTTTATTTAAAAACGTTGCGGTGTTCATTTCTGATGCTGATCCTATAAGATTTAATTTTCTTTTCTTCCTGAATTATAGAATTTTGAGGCATTCACACAGTGTTTATTTACTCTGCAGAGTTTGTTGATTTAAGTATATGACAAGATAATCACTTATTTTACAAATCTTAAGTATATCAAAATGTGATGATATAGTAACATAGAGCTACACTCGGTAGAGCAAAGACCTTCACCTACACCACATTTGCTTGCGCAACCAAGTTAGCATCGCAAGCATGTTAGCCTTTAGCTCATATAGATGCTAACTTGCCTGTCTGGTAACTACATCACTGTGTGAATCACAGAGCAGGGAGCGTCTCCATGGCAACAGACACTGATCAGCATGAGGTGCCTCTCTCATCCACTTTATATGGGGCATTTTTTTGCAGTTTTTTTGGGGATTCACAAATACACGCAGATGAAAACAACTTTTCGACCAACTTTATTGGCGAAGGTAAACATTTTGGATGGATACAGGATATACGGGTGAACGAATGGAAGCCCAGACGTTATTAACCATTCGCATGCTGTTGCTACGGGGACTCTGACTGAGCTATTAGCATTAGCTCGCGGGCATCGTTCAAACAAATCTCCCTACGACGTCTCGTCACAAGTGGATGGTTTGTCCAGGGATTGGGACCGGGGGGCCGGCCGGCGGCGTCTGGGGGGGGGCCTCTGTTCCAGAACCTTCCGTCTGCACGTAGGGACTGCGAGGAGCGAGCGATCGCTCCAGGACTCTGACAGGCGCTGCCCTCCGATGGGATTACCAAGGTGATTCAGTTCATCAGCAGTCTGTTGACTCAGGGAGCTCATGAAGGAACTTGATGGGGATTATTAGTGCGGCGAGCAGCCGGACCTCGTCCCTCATGAATAATGAGGATGAAGCGCCAGACACCCTTAATGTGGCGGCGGATGACAGCTATCGTCCAGTCGCTCGCTTTAGAACGTCCTCCAGCCAAATAGAACACCGCTTATGTGCACACGTGATAACTCTGGGATTAACCCACTGCTTTCTCATTTTTTACCAACATTTAACAGTCGGCAGACCAGAGATTTAAAAAAAACTCAAATTGAAAAAGGGATTTTTTTTCTCTCTTTTCTGCATTCGTGAATAATTAGTTACAAAGTAACTGTACATTAGTTTTAATAGTAATATACTGGTAACTGATTAGTGTGGTAAATACAGATTATAGAGCATCTTCCTCCTCTTGTATCCAGATTATAGAGCATCTTCCTCCTAATCCAGAATATAAAGCACCTCCCTCCTCTAACATCTAGATTATAGAGCATTTTCCTCGTGTGTGTGTGTGTGTGTGTGTGTGTGTGTGTGTGTGTGTGTGTGTGTGTGTGTGTGAGTGTGTGTGTGTGTGTGTGTGTGTGTGTGTGTGTAAGCCTATGTGCATGGATCCCAGCGTCAGTCCATAACATAACG
>OMNM01002638.1:0-13090 GCA_900302745.1 Parablennius parvicornis | reverse complement strand
TTTTTTTTTCTTATAAAAAAAAAAAAAAAAAAAATGTGACCATTGTTGTTATTCTCTTCACTTGTATTTTTTTTTTGTCTGTTGATGTCTTGTTTTGCCTTTTTTGTTCCGTTTTTTTGCTATGTTTTTTTGGGGGGGGATTTATACATTTGTAAAAAGTTCAAAAATGTAAATAAAAAGATAATTAGAAAAAGGGTCTCAACAGAGTCTGACCATGTGTCTGTTACTTCTAGTTTAAGTTGGTAGAACTCCACCGTCTGTCACTTCAATGTGAAGCAGAGCTACTGTGTTTTGGTTTGTTGTGTACATGTTTTGTACGTTATCGTCTCTTCCAGCTGTGACTTAGGTGCTGGAAAGGATGTTACCATCCAATAATGATCTGGGTTTGATTGTATACCCTGTTAAATTGATGGTACAATCCTTCGATTGGACCATACTGAAGTTGGCAAAAGCTTTTTCTGGAGGATCTATAAAAGTCATAAATCTGTATTTTACTTCATTGTCAGCCCGTAAACAAAATAAGACACCCCGACACATCAAAATTGTGTTGAATGAAATCTAAATCATATTTCCCCATTCCCTGTAAAATCACCTGGCAGCCACTAAAGAACGTAACTGAATCATGTCGGAAACTCAATGCAGAGTAACTTTGTAAGTTTCTGGTAGATTTGAAGCCCCTGAATACATTTTCTATTTACATACCGCACATTACCCTGCTTTTCTAGTGCTATGTAGCTTCAGGCTAACGCTATCTTACAGCCTTTCATCATATTAGACAACTCACAAAGATGAATTGTTTTTGCCGAGAAAATATCTTTCTTAAGTCACTTCAAATTGTTTACATTTTTTAAAAAGTGTGTTGCTCCAACAAGCCAATTAGAAATCAAACTCTATATAGTGTCATTGGGGGCTTAGCCAATCCAAATCAAGGTAAGCCCCTCCCCTTTAACCCTCCTATAATTAGGCGGCTCTACTCTGGCACATGGCACCACGAAAGGAAGTACTTTCTCCTCTTCCCAAGACGGGCATGTGTGGGCGGAGTCAGTCCAGCTCACACAGACACAGCAGATTCTGAAAGCAGCTCCTACGATCCAATACTGAAATGGATTGAAATCAAGGAAAAGCTGGATTTGGGGCAATAAATTTTGAAAACTATGTTTTTTGACCAACAAAACCCATTTCAATGTTTTGAAAAGCTGTATAATATGGCCCCTTTAAGGTCCAAGTTTCCACATATATATGTGTATATATGTACACACACACACTGTATATAAAATAGCAGGAGCAATTTAAGGTCAATTGCCTTGCACAAGGACACGTTGGCACATTGACAGGTGGAAACTGGGATCAAACCGATCTCCAACCTTGAGACTGCAATGACAACACGCTCCACCACCCGACTCAGAGGAACCACAAAGGGTTTTCACAAGGAGAGAGGACACGCGCCAGCGTGAAGTCGAGCATGCGAAGCAGAATGAGAACCATTCATCATATATTAATGTTGTTTTCCTCCCATCTGCGTATTGCCAAAAAGCTGCGGCACGCATGTAAACACATGCTCACAGGCACAAAGGAACACACCCCGACAAACACACAAAATACAAGCAAACACTCACATCCTCCCTGCTGGTTGTCTAATGTTTCATAAGGACAAAGCTCATGTAAAATTCATGCCGACTCGGGGAGTGAGGGACACCGTGCACCGAGGCAGCGGTAAAGCTCTGCCCGGGTAGAGATGAGATCCCAGACGGAGAGGAGACGAGAGGGGAGGGGAGGAGAGAACGAGGGGGGAAAGACAGAGCAGCGCTATTATGGAAGGACAAAAGGACTGAAGGCTGGAGACTTCCAGGATGCAGGTTAATAGTGGGATCGCGGCTGCACAAAACAGCGCGTTTGACTGGAATTTCCTCCTTTCGACCCCCATCACACCCACAAATACAGTTTTCATTCACTATCCCATGGGACTTACGAGTTGACACAGAGGACGACGATGTTCTTCCACAGGTTCCTCGTCCCGACCATTTTCACGATGCACGTCCTTTTGGATTTCTTCTGAAGAGCCCGCTGCAGTTCTGGAAACATACAAACCCCATTATCGGCAAAATAAAATCAGCAATATGACGAGTGTCCCGAGAGCAAGAACAAAAATCCCACTGAAATCTGGTCAATCCGGCAGCACAAGACTTGAACGTGGCAGGGGTTTTCCCGCACGTCGTCTGGCCAACGATTTCAGAAATGTAGGCTTTGAAAGCGAGACGAGAAGGAGAGACATCTGTTGTGCGACTGAAGCAGTCGAGAGACGGAGGCAGTTACATATTCAGACAGTTAAATGGACAGAAGTCGGGCCTCGTCGGCAGGAGGATTTCTGATATTGAAAGACCCAAAAGGTTCCAGGAGCACAACCTTTAGCCTATGTTGTTGTTTTTAGCACTTTGAGAATCACAAATGCACAGTGCAATACAAATAAAATGCATTATCATCATTATTATTACATTTTACTGTTACTCACACACATCAATGACTTCTGATTTTAAACAAATAAAAAACCCCAAAAAATAAGTAAATATATCATGTGGTGGGTTTAAGCTTATCTCAAGGTTGAAATACACGGTCAATGCCACTCCGTCGAGTAAACTTGTGCCACATGTAGACCACCCATGCACAAAATAATCCCGAATAACTCCTGTAATTATATGAAATGGAGTAGTTATACAGTACAAATCAGTGGTTTTCAGAGAAATCGCTTCAAAAGAAAAAGCTCCAAAACCCCTGTCTGATCTCTGATCTGTCAAAAAATGTAGCCGGACTATTTCTGACCTCGAGTCTAGAAAGTGTCTCACTTTAGTTTTCTTTTTAATTTAGTTTTAATCTCATTAACAACCTGCAAGTCCTCCACCTTCCTAACGTGGCTTGAGAATCACAGTTGGATAAACAATGGCATAAAAAAAGGAATCAAGCCAAACTATCCACAACGATTAATCTTTCTGACAGTGAAAACTTTGTACTGGATCACATGATGCAGAGTGCGCAACACCCTTCAGGGTGCCGTTAATACCGGGGTAGCTTTCATCTAAAAATTAAGGTTTGACGGCGGCCCGGCTTCTCGTCAGCGTTAGACAAGGACAACCCCCGATTTCTTTCAGCCACAGAAAATTCCACATACATTTTTAATGAGCGGCTTTCATCCCACACAGCCGGTCTCCCGCCGCCGTGCGAGCCAGGTATGACGGCGCTCCGGAGAGGGCGACGCCCCCCAAACCGCCACCGGAATGATGTGAGACAACGCTACACAGGGATCGCTGCGCTTTTAAGCCTCTTTTTGGGTTGTGGGAGGAAACCCGTGCGCACGAGGGAAAAAACAAGCAAACTGACAAAGTGTCGAAGTGTTTGATGAAGCTGGATACAGATTATATTTTGGCCTGGATGCGGATTGACGTCTGTTTGGCTCCTGAGGTCAGAGACTCGGACGTCTGCAGCTCACCGCCGGCTCCAAATTCAATTAATCAACATCTCAGTGCCATAATGTGACTTTTAACGTCCAGCACTGCCACCGTGGTGCATGTTACCATGGTAACAGGCCAGGAAATGGGTATAACCTCATTATTTTCTGTGAAAACGAATTCAGATCAGTCGTTTACTCCGGGGTTCTTTATTTGACTGCTCTGTATCGTTACCTGTGAGGATGTTGTCCGCGTCGAGCTCCATGTTGACTCGATTCTTCTTGGCGATATGTCCCATGATCCACTTGGAGCGGCAGTACTGCTGAGTGGCCAGCAGCCAGCGCAGTGACTCGGGGAAGATCCTGAGAGAAACACGGAAGGGAGGGGGGGGGCGTCCTCGTTAATGTCACGTGAAAAATGAGCTCTACGCGCTTAAAAGGCCTGATTGAGACGTAACTCGATTAGGGAGAGCGGGATTAAATCTCGTTTGTGTGAACCGGTGAATCATTTCAACACATTGGGAGCATGACACAGAGCACACAGCAAGTGAGCGGGAATATCGAATATCAGCAGTATTTCAAACAAGGAAAATAGCATAATATCTCCAAATATATCAATTCAAGCTAATATGATATTTGAAGCTTGATTTTAAAATAAAACAAACATAACAAACCATGTGTTTATGACCATTTAAAAGATAATAGCCTGGATGTGGATCAGTGCAAGAAACTCAATTTAGATATTTGATTAATGTTCAACACAGTCAGCGATTTGTTTCACCACTTATCCAGGCCCTACAAGAGTGAGAGCTCCTCTTCTAGCGTTTTCACCCTGGCACAGCGTCACCATATTCAGTTCCAAAAACTCAACTATTTTGGCCAAAATACAGCCGAGGTGAAAGCAAACTGACACTAAAACACAATTTTAGAGTTAGGCTAGCTTTGATTAGGTCTGGTTTGGTTTGAGGATAGTTTCGGAGCAGGTTCACGACAGATTTGGACTGGTTTCAGGCACATTACAGGCTTGATTCCAGAGTTAGGCTCACTTTTGACTGGTGTCAGGATAATTTAAGGCCAGAGTTGGGAGAAGTTTTTATTTCATTTAGTCTAACTATGATTGATTTTTCGGTGGCTTGAGCTAATGCTCATTTTGAGCTTGACTTAATGACTTCAAAAAAACAACAAAAACAGACAATAATTGGAATATTCCTGAAACTTAACATCTGTCTAATATCACAGTCAAAGGCTACATGGAATCATAGTCTGTGAAAATTTCTTCAATTTCTCATCAATAAAAATGCTCAAAAGTAAAGGAGATGTCTTACAAAAATTGATTGACCGGTTTGATTTTTTAGCAGCCCGTGAAGCTGACAGCCCACCGAGCTGCATGTGCATCACAATGGTGGGGCGGTGCCTAGAAATCAGGAAGAAAAAAAGCCTACGGTTTATAGGTCTCACTCGTCTATGAAATGTGATTTCTGTCCTTGGCTGCTGTGTCACATAAACACACAATCCAGCACACGGCGTTGCCTCATAGCCACGGTCACCTCTGTGCATGTTATGGTTTAGCATGCTCTATTATCCGTTATTTTTATTATGTGGCAAACACTCCTCCGGGCTGCCAGGTATCTACTTGCAGATTGAGTGCATGTTGATAAGAACACAGTCAGCGAAACAAGGCAGCGAGTGGCGACTGTGTGCGTTTCCATGGAACAGATGTCTACAGCAGTGAAAGTGCCTGCTTCCTCGTTTTATACTTTGCAGCCGTTTTCCCCACAAATCAGCAGACTTGCATCACCTGCAGGACTTACATCTTCAGCCTAATCAGCTACTTTTCGAGAATTGCTGAATCAGCACTGAATTTAACTCGTACCCATGATGTGGTTTTGCTCAATAGAAAAAGGAAACAAGACATTCAATTCCAATCTATTACTAATGTATTTGCATATATTTCAGAGATGCCAACCAGGTGGAGAACACACACACAAACACACACACACACACACACAGGTTACCGGTACGTCAAAGGGTCACTTGTGTCAAAAAAAACTTGACAGGACCCACTTCATCTAAAAATGCTTAATAAAATACTGTACCAGACACATCAGTTATAGACAAACACTTCAGTAAAGTTTTGCTTTTGACCTTGATCTCATCATTTTTATATATTTATTACATTCAATTTTATTGTTAATCGACACTTTCATTTGATCGTTTTTATCACAAATAAAAGACAACAAATATTTAGGCCCTCATTTATATATTGAGCCAAATCTGCAAGTTAGTGTATTTGCCTCAGCTTGTTCTGTGTTGCAGTACCAGTTTATACCACAAGATGGTGTTTTCAGTCACTCAAAGAGGTGGAATATCATATTCATGACAAAAAAGTGGAGTTGTCTTATTTTCAGTTGTGGAATATTCCAAAAAAGTTAGGTGGCGATATTGAGCTGTAAGATCAGAACGTTGTTGAATATATTTTTGCATCAATTCTGCTAATGAATGTACTTCACATTACCAACATGGATGTTTGCTCACATATTAGTAGGTTTCTCAAAGGGATTCCTTCCTTTGTTTTTTTCTGATACACAAAGGAAAAATCCAGGTCTTTTGGTGCATTGTAAAGATCTATAATGTTAGATTTGCTTCCTCTGGCTTTTTACATATCAGTAGTCCTGTGGACCTCACGGTGGAATAAATGCTGAAAACACACACACTTGTAGGCTGGGCTTAATCAAAAATGACTGCAGTCACGGAAAAGCAGGTAAAAGAGAATAGTTTGACAGCAGTCACAACTTGAAAGAGCCTTCAGAAATAATATTTCCCTTTTTTTTTTTAATATTGTATGACAATCTGTACAATAATGTTTAATCCCACCGCAGACTGCCCCAGATATTTCATCTCCCCAAGTACTGAGAGACATTTTCAAGAAAGACGTCGGACAGGTTTTCCTTACCAAATGTAGGACAATATGAGCAGCAAAGGACAGATGATGATAGCTTGAAGGACCTGCCAGTCACGGCAGAGATATGCAACGCCGGGCATCAGCAGCTGCCCGCCCAGAACGACGAAATTGGCCACCATGGTCATGGAAAACCTCCACCCTGGGAGGCACAGCTCAATCCCTGGCAAAGGAGAAGAGGAAATCAAAGTTAATACTGTAACAAGTAATCATGGAGAAATTATTATTATTACATTCGACTGAATGAAGAATCCATTTGTTAATCGATTACTTATTAAACTCATTCATTGGTAGCTTTGGTTCTGTGAACTATATTACTAGCCAAAGGAAAACATTGTCAAAAACACCTGAAGGGTCAAAAGTGTTGTAGTACTCGAGAACAGTGTTGGAAACAACTTGGGATGTTCTAGTCATGGTCTTTACTTTGTCTCGGACCTTTAAAATCTTGACTCCATCTCAGGCTAAGTGGTTTTGACTACAAAACTAGTCAGCGGGTTCGAATCAGTGACTTTCTCACTGTGCAGCGACGCCACTAACCGCTGCATCATTGTGTTGCACCATTTTGTACATTTGAAGGGTGCAGGTTTTACAGGATGAGCAACAGGAAATAAATCCAACCGCATTGTGAAAAAAAAAACAAAAAAAACAAGCCGTTGCCATACAGATACAGTTTATCCAGCATTTATAATAAAGACAAAAAAAAAAGCACACATTTAACCAAAACATGATTTAGATCTGAAATGGTCTTTGTGTCGAGTTTTCTTTCCCCCAAAGATGTAATTAACTGCTTTGTTGCCACTCTTTGACAGTCGTCTTTGTGTAACTGGGATTCTTCACCATGCTGACAATAACAGACAAAAAAATTGACGAATCACCGAACGGAGCAACGCGCTTTTCTGACGGAGCCGGGCGGACAGGTCCCAGCAAGCATCCGAGAGAGCGGTACGCCTCTCTCGAACATTCAAGTTTGATTCCAGATGACTACAGCTGTTTGTTTTTTTTTTTCAGTTTCACAAAGAGACAGCTGCTACCAAAGTGACTAGAAGTGAGTAAGTCTCAATGCGTCACAGCTGAAACACTCATATCATCTAATTTGAAGTCTGTACCTTAGAGCTTTTCTAGGGGGGGGAGCATAGCATAATGAATAAATGCAACTTGCATTTCCATTTGTTTCAAGATTTTTTGAACATTTTGGGTTTTTTTTGCCTTCATTCTGATGCCTTTTGATTAACTGACAAAATGATTAACCGATCAATACAAAGATGAGAAGAAAAAAAAAAAAACACCTTCTGTAGGACTGTTGTTCAGAGACGGGACAGGGACAAAGACAGTAGGCCGCTGTGAGGGTGAACCAACTAGAAAGGGCCTCCTTGTGTTCGTTTCTTCTTCGTCATAATGGCACCGATTCATTCACTCAGTCATTAGCATGCACACCATAGTGGCAGCCAGCGACCACAGACCGCATGGCCCTTTAGTTACTGCAGGAACTAAAGTAGCGCTTCAAATCCCGATGCTACTGTAACGTGCCACTCTGTTCACAAATCACAGTTTTCCCTCCTAGTTTGCCACCCAGGAATGTGAGCAATCCCCCCCCCCGCCACATGGGCCATTCAAGGTGACAGGACCGGGATAATACAGTGGGTGTCGGTGGCCCCGCTCCATTCCAGCGGAAAAGACTGGAATTTCAATTAGGACTTGCCCCCCTCTGAGGACATGAATAATGCTCTCTGTTCACGGACACTATCGCAGCTGGAATGACAAAGCCAATGAGCGCAGCGCGGGGCGATGGGTGCAAGACCTGCTGGGTTTGAACCAACTAACCTCCAGACTCCGTCCCCCCGTGCACTGCCGGCTCACTGCTCACAGACCGCATGGGATTTGAATTCTCCGGTTATGTATCTAGAATCATGTGCTCTGAACACAGGCCGCTGCATTGTGACCGAGAGAGAACATGCTGTGGTCCGCTGGAGCAAAGTGCTCACAGACATTAAGACGCAACGCTGCCGCCAGACCGGTCATAAATTACTATTCCTAAACTTGGTTACAGGTGTTTTAGCGAGTTAGCGACTGTTAACCTTAGCTCCAGCAACAATGGTTGTTTTAACTACAGTTTTTTCAATAAAACTTTTGCCACAAAGTGAAAAATTGCTGTAAAAGAATAGTTCCGTTTACAAAAAAAACAATCCCATTTACAAGAAATGACAGAAATACTGAACGTGATGGAGTTTTCATGTTGGGCCAGTAGTGGGTGCCGTTTAAACATTAACAATGGGAGTACACAGACATTTGTACAGGGAGAGACGACAAAGTTGGATTGCTATTACTGGTGACTCGACTATAAAACCACCAAGAACCAGGAGAATATGAACTAGGACTCACGACACTCTGGAGGCGGCCATTGATTTTATTGTCCATCTACTAACACATGTACAAGAGAGCTATTTACTACCATTGTGGTAGGCATGTGCAGTAGCAGCATTTCCACCATCTACATCGAGACGTAGAAGTTACGATTTCAGTGGCTCCAACCACCGGTCATGTAAACAGACCCCCAAAATGAACAAGTTTTACACTTTCACCTGAAAACACTGTCAGGGTGTAAATGGGGCAACAGTTACTGAGCTTGTAGAGAGCTCCTTAAACCCTGCTTTTGCTACAAGACCAAAGTTCTTACTTTCAGTAACTTGCACAACACAGATGATGAGATCTAGAAATGTATTAGTAATGTTCACATATACGTGCAGGAAAAGAGTCCTGAGCTCCTTACTCCTGCTGACCCTAATCCTCCACAACCCCACGAGTCAGCATTCCCACAATGCTCTGCCGCAGCTTCTGTCCCATTGACATAAATCTACCAACATCTATTCAGACAATGCGGATTAGATACTCACCCATACCCAGAGTTCTCTAGAAACATGAGCCAATAAAAAATAATGAAGAAAACACAGGGATAGCACTGGGATATGACATCATCAGGACAACAGGCAATTAATAATAATGATAATCCCCAAAGGAGCTTTGGCTAGTTTGCTGACTTTGGCAATATGTGGGTGTGAGCCACGTTGTCTGGTACAAAGCTGCAGGAGCTCACCAGACTCCTTTCAGGTTAGCCGATGCAGTGGAGAAAGATTTCCTGACCACTAAAGGCACTCAGTGCAGCCACTCCCTGCACCCACAGGCTAATGTCTCCACTTTATACCAGTCACCAGAGAACCATACGTACCATCTCTGCACCTGATCCCGGCCACTTGATCCGTTAAGTAGAATAATTATGACAAGATAAGGTTCCCTGTCATTGATTTTTAATGCATGATTGTGATTTAGGAGGGGGGGTTTTGTAGTAAGGGGTGTCTGAGGCATGAGGCCTGCTGGTGATATCACGGGTTAAAAGCTACTAGCACTCAGCACAGAGGGGTCAAACATCGCCAGCAGTCCAAAACAAGTACAATCCTTAAAGGTTTTACCAGAAGTAACTGTGTTTGGAGACAAATCCCTACCTAAAATAGAAGGGGGAAAAATATGGACGTGGTTGTGCCTCGGAAAGAGAGGCCAAATTTGGATACCCATTTTACATACGGAGTTTGAAGAATTTGTTAGCGTCCACTAGAATTTTACCTTAACATTTACAGTTATGGTCTTTCATTTTCCAAGAAAATGCACTCTGTGTGAGGTCTACTGAGATGTTTTATTACGGACCGGTTCTTATCAGAATAACTTAATGCAACGTATGAAAAGTCTGATCATCCATCTAAATGGTATCACAAGCAAAGTAGCTTCAAAAAGCATGATCACCCCGAATTTTATCTCAGGTTGTCTTTGGCCAAAGAGATCGCAACAATTCTCCCACGATTGCCATCTTTTGTCTGAGACGGCCGAAAATCGCATTGTGTAGCAGCCTTTATAGCTCAGGAATTAGCATTAACACACTGTGAGGGTGGATAAGTAAAACAATACACACCAAAAATAACCTGACGATCTTTGATCATTTTTCAGATTTGAAGATGGGGAAAAAACTACAATAAATTACACTCTTTTGATGTAATCGCAACAAGATATGAAAGTAAAAATACGGTAAATCGAAGAGATTGTTTATGAACTTTTGACTATTTTGGGGCAGAAGCTATTTTAATCCCTTACATAGACGGTGATCCTCCTTACAAAGAAGAAGATCATTATAATAGTAACACATATTTAGAACATATGAATGATCATTTTGATATTAATTTAAAAAAAAAAAAAACAACACCTTTTGGGGGAAGAAAAATGCACTGTTATAAATCAGATGAACAAAATATAAACAGCTGATTGTGAAGTCTGAGCACCCATGAACCACCATTTTCCTTAATTGGACTCACAATAGTGGAAATTAAAATCAATCTCAACATGCACAGTTGAAAATTGAGCCAGAATCAGTACCGTATCAGAATCCTTGAAACACTTCCTTCTTCTCTGACTCACTCTGCAATTAGAACTGGTTTAGCATCTGCCTATTAAAGGTGGTTTCACCCTGGTAAACATGCAATTAAAGCCAGGGAGGTACGACTGAAAACTAATGAGATGCACAACAGAGGCAGATTGAATCATTGTTTACATGAGCGATGCTGATTGTTTTCCAGCAGACGACACTAACAAACATGCAAGCAATCAGGGAGTGTGTCACTCGGAGCTGAATTCTGATCTTCTGGGAAACGTGCAGAGTCTCTGACGCTCTGCTGAAAGAACAAACATTAAGCGTCTAGAATCCCCTCATTGGCGGAACTAGTTTGCATGACGGGGCCGTCCATGAGACCAGCAGGAAAAATGTTTTTTTGAGTTTCTTTGGGTCGCCTCGGGGACTGCTTCAAGGTTGTCAAAAATAGACTTGCACATGTGAAATAAAATCATAAAGCGATATGTTAGAAAATCTGGAAGCAATGTGGGAAATTCCAAATAAGACAAAGGTTGAAAAGTACTGATACAAAACAAATACATTTACTTACAAGCAGTTTTCACCATTATTTATCTTGGGATGTTCTACATGTCTTTATATTATAAGACTCATTGACATTGGACGTGAAAGAATGAAGCATAAACCAAGAAAATAAAATATTTATAATAGCAAATAACACCGAGTCATAACATGATAATTTTGCCCATTTTGAATGTAAAAAAAAAGGAATAACTTGCTCTAAAAAGTATTTGATTGATTATCATTTATTGAAAAAAAAAATGATATTTTCTCAATGAAGTAAGAAGTTATATTCACAAAGTAGCATTAAATGGTTAATTTACTGTAAACATTTACATACATCACATACACAACTGTGGTAAATAGTTCTTCTGCAAATATGCAAGTAGATGAACAGAATAACAATGGCGGCCTCCAGAGTGGCATATCATAGCTTTACATATACTTACTTTACGTTACATATAATATCGATCCAACATAGCTGTTTGTCCGTACGAATGTCAGTGTACTCGCCATTGTTAATGTTTATAGCGTTTTGTTCTCTACATGGCATCATTACAAAAACAACCAAGAGCACCCACTAGTGGCCCAACATGAACACTATGTTGTTTTCAAAACGTTGCTTATAAACGTGAACATTTTCTGAAAGAAAAACAAACAAAAAAAAAAAAATCTCTGTGACGTTTACCCTTGAAATGTTCAGATTGCCTCCTCAGTGCAACACACTCAATAACATGGAAGAAGAGATCGACCCACGCCGGGGGCATTGGGTGCAAAGCGCAGGAAAACTCCCCCCTCGGTCGGGAGGGAAGGCACATTTTTCTGACAATACCCTTGAAATAAATCGGAGAAGTCTTGGCAGGAAGCCGATGCGCTGACGGAGCGCGGAGACACTTACGCTGACGAGGTCAAAGGGCTTTCGTCAGGTCAATTAAAGACGCCGCCAAATAAACTCTCTGCTCATTGACATTTGTTTTTGTAATGGCAGAGAATAAACTGTGGCTTATTTATGATTACTTTTGAAAAAAAAAAAAAAAAAAAAAAACTCCTTAAAGCAGCCTTTCCCCCTTTCATATGTATGAAAAATAACTGTGTCAGCACAAACTGAAGGCTTATTGGCAAAGATCAAGGTCATACTCATTGATTAGTCTCTTATCTCGAGCTGCACTGAATGCCAACAACCCACAGGCGTTACTGTTTGATCCGTGTGAGGAAATCCACAATAAGCAGGTCAGTAAAACACCACCAGGAGAGCCTTCTCTTCTGCTAACGTTGGCGTTTCAGAGAGTTCTCGCATGTTCTGACCGCACTACATCGTCATCCACTCCCCCCCACCCCAAGGGCGCACTTTTGAATAATCAGCAGATAAACAAGCTGCAGGCTGTCTCTGGAAGATACCGTGAGAGGAATCGAGTGACTGACGGACGGCTTACAGTTGTAAGATAAAATCCTGAGTTGGCTTTAGAAGAGCGAAAGGCTGCAGATTTGGCCAGTCGATCTGGACTTCACTCAGGAATTTACGGTGCGAGATAATACAAGATTATGTCATTGCACCACGGCGGACAAATAAGGGTTAAACCTCCAGCGTGACCAGAAATCCAAGTACAATGTTTTTTTTTTTTTTAAAACAGAACTCTATTTTTCCATAAAAGACTCAGTGAAACACATGTAGTGCCGCGATGTTGTTTTTTTTTTTCTAACGTGCAGCTCTATGTTGCTTGCTGAGCAAACAAAAGTGCATGAT
>OMNM01002634.1:10778-26282 GCA_900302745.1 Parablennius parvicornis | reverse complement strand
AAAAATTTTAAAAATGATGAATTCTTGTCACAAATGATGGCTACGCTGTAGTAAAACCAAAAATGGTGAAATTTGTCAAACATTACAAAAATGATGAATTCTTGTCACAAATGATGGTAGGGCATGGTAAAGCTACAGTAGCACTAAAAATGGTGACATCTGGTGAAATTTGTAAAAATTGAACAATGATCAAATCTTGTCACAAATGATGATAAGACTATGGTAAAACAAGTTGATGGTGAAATTTGTAAAAAAAAAAAAAATGAAAAATGAAAAATTATAAAAACTTGTCACAAATGATGGTAAGGCTATATGGTAAGACTAAAAATGGAGAAATTTGTAAAAATTTGAAAAATTATGAATTCTTGTCACAAATGATGGTTATGCTGTAGTAAAACCAAAAATGGTGAAATTTGTCAAACATTACAAAAATGATGAATTCTTGTCACAAATGATGGTAAGGCATGGTAAGGCTACAGTTACACTAAAAATGGTGACATGTGGTGAAATATATATATTTCCATTTCCATAGCCTGAACTGTATACACACACACACACACACACACACACACACACGCACACACCTGTATGAAGTGCGGTGTGGGACCAGCGTTCTGCAGCCAGTCCTCCAGAGACTGAGGCGCGTGCCCCTCCGGGACTCCCTGCTGCACCTGCAGCTGTGTCTTCATGCAGTTCACCAGCTTCTCCTGCAGGGGGACACATCACAACCTGTTTCACAGAGCCAGTAAACACAGTGACACCTTCATCTGAAACAGAGTCTCACAAGTAGGTCGGAGGCCCTGTTTCACAGGCTGGTGAGACTTTTCTATTTCTATTGTGAGTTGAAAAAGATTCAAACGTTTGTTAACATCTTACAGTGAGCATGATGAAATGTAATTACGATGTAGAAAAATAGATTTTGATGGAAAAGGACAAAGATTCAGCTTGTTTTATCCTTAAAGTGTTTGCATGTGAGCACAAGAATCTGGAAAAATGGTGATAATAATAATTATAATACATTTTATTGCTAAAGCACTTTTTATTAATAAAATCTCAAAGTGCTACAAGCCTACAGTAAAAAAGAAACAGCATTTCACATTGAGTCAGGATTCATTTTACCTGTTATAAACAATGTTATAAACAACATAAACAATGACCTTTGAGTTAATCAATGATCAATGGCAAGTAATGATTGTAAGTATAAAGCAGTCACAAAACAAAACAGTTCAGTTTGAGGAAATCCCCCAAACTGGTGTCCACCTCAGACGTCGGCTGTTGTATGACTCAAAGTGTGGGCTTATTTTTTTTTTTTTATTTCTGTTGGTCACTCATGCATAATGTGCATTAAGTATATGAAGATTTTCCTTATGTCATTTAAAACATTCAAACATTCATGCAGGGAAAGTAGATTTAATCCACACATTGATTTAAAAAAAAAAAGTTTCAGATATATAGAAAAGACATTGAAATGTCACTGTTTCAAATTTTCAATAACAATAGATTTGTGTCCTGAATGCACATAAATGTCTTTTTTTTTTTGTGTGGATGTAAAAAGAAGGGGAAAAAAAGAAAAACATTGTACAACTGTCAGAAATTGAAGGGAAACCACAAAGTATGAAACCTGAAACCTGAAAAAAAACCTTAAAAATGTCTCAACTGCTGTAATGCACGGTGTTTGGTTTGTTCCTGAGATGAGTACATCTCTGTGTTGACAATAAGAAAGAGTTCTGTGATGTATGCTCCAACCCCTCTTCTCTATCAAAAATAAGTTTGCAACCGTAGCTGGGTTTTTTTTTTTCTTTATTCTTGCTTGCGGCTTTGGAAACAACGAAAGAGTAAAGTTCTTTCAGATCCTTAAGAATGCAAATGAGTCAACTTTACCTTCTTCTTTCGTCACTAAAAAAAACAGTTATGAAAAGCACTTTTTTATTTGAATGAAATCTTCTTTTAGCTGCAGATCTTTGCTTCACTTCCTTTCATCTGATTGGTTATACAATTCTAAGCTCTTAGTATATTTGATAGCATCTTTGTCTTTGAGCAACTGATACTTTCTAAAACTGATGAATATCTGTGATGGCATATTCAACTGATAGTCTTTGTATTGTGCTGTCCCTCAAGGGTCGAGGTGGTGTTCCATCAGTGCTATTTTCAAAATAAACCTTCCAGTTACAATAGGGTCAATAAACACTTTCAACCATGTATGAACACGTGAGGGAGAAAGGACAAAAGTCAAAGATACAAAGAGGTTGGACTGAACAGCAGCAGCTACAACAGGCATGATTCTATGAAGCTCTACTGTCCACACTAGATACATGATTACTGCAGTTTTTGAATTGTTCAAACATTGAAGTCCTACACAAAATGGAATAAATACAATAAATATGATAACACATAAATCATAATAGTAATAGATATGTGATTTTAATTTTAATGATAGAAAACTACACAATGCTACATTTCTACGGGCCATGATGGAGGCCAATTGCGCATTTCCTGTTGGATTTAGGTCAGGGGTATCGGTGCGTGATTTGTAGGTCTCGACGAGACAAACACATTTTTTCCATTTTCTGAAATTATTTAGCAGTCCTGATAAGCGTGCCAAATTTGGTGAACTTTTGAGTATGTCTAAGGGGTCAAATTTGGGTTTGAGGGACCTCGATCCAGTGAGAGATCAGCAAGACTGCGCAGCCTTGGAGCCACTGGGATAGGGCCCGTAGGTACGCAAGGTACCACCCATCTAGGTATTGACCAGGCTTCACTTCCAAGAAAAGGCAACATTAGGTATCCATAAGGCCACAGGGCCCGAGATAATGGGACAAAATTTTTCATAGCTAAGAAGACACTGTACTTAATTTCACCACCTTTTTGCAATGTAAATATTGTAGTTTGCCTCTATCACTTCACTCTTTTTGCTTATAAACAATTACATTTAGAAAGAGCATCTGCAGACCTTTGTCATAACACATTTAATACTTCACATATCAGCCAGGCAACACTCACAACACTTCAGGGTCGTGCAGTGGTAGTGCTCATGCTTCATATCGACAAAGTGCCGGTTCACACCCAGCTGAGGCATTTCTGTGCTGAGTTTTTCAAACATTTTCACAATGATTCAATATTTGCTTCTATTGTTTTCTCTTCTTTGCATTTTGAAATAATACCAACCCAAAATGACTTTCAAAAGTGCAAAAACAAAAGTTATAAGAACAGAAGAAGATGAAGTTGTCCTCCTCAGTGGACTGTGTTTGGTTTGGCTGAATCCCCCTAGTGCTTTGTTGCTCTAGTGGTTAGGCGTCATCCCTGTCATCAAAGAGGTTTGGGTTTAATCGCAGATGGTGTCACACATTTTTTTTTTTTAATTCTAATCGTGTTTGGACGTTCATATGATGAGAAACTTTCTTTATGACGGCATGGCTTCCCACACTTGAAAAAAGAACCACTTGACCAAACTCAGGATTTGTCGTTCGTAATTTATTCTTTCCAGTGACAAGAAAAGTAAAAAACCTTTCAACATAAAACAATCCAAATAAGTTCATGATTTTCCATCAAACAAGGCAGTGGAGATGGTCCTTCGGGGCTGAGCGCCACCGGGTGTCATCAGAAAGGACTGCATGCAAAATAGGTTCATAATTTTTGTAAGATTATAGTTGATAACAGTACAAGTAAGGCATTATTGCCCTACACAGTTGACGGGTCGGGCCAATCAGTCTATTTTATAGTCATATTTTAGATGGGGTTTTTTGTACAATTTGTTTTACAGAATTAAACATTCAATGTTTGATTGAAAATTTATTTAATTTTTACAAAATTTTTGTTAAATAAGTATCTTTTGCAAAATATTAATAATGTCTGAACACAGCATATTTTCGTAATAGTTAAAATAACATCCTCCTGGGGGGGGTCAACACACATTTTACATTTTCTGAAATAATTCACCTGTCCTGATGAGCATGGCGAATGTGGTGATCTTTTGAGCATATTTTGGGGGTGAAATGTGGGTTTTTAATGAGAGGAGGCACACAGGGGACTTCAGCTTTTCTAACTTTGTTGTGTAATTAAACGGAAACTGCGATAGTAATTAAAGATCTGTACGACTAGTTTGCTCCTCCACATCGAGAGGAGCCAGCTGAGGTGGCTCGGGCATCTGTTTCGGATGCCCCTCTGGACACCTCCCCAGGGAGGTGTTCCGGGCATGTCCCTCCGGCAGGAGGCCACGGGGCCGACCTAGGACACGCTGGAGGGACTATGTCTCTCGGTTGGCCTGGAAACGCCTTGGGGTCCCACCGGAAGAGCTGGAGGAAGTGTCTGGGTCGAGGGAAGTCTGGGCATCCCTGCTGAGACTGCTGCCTCCGCGACCCGGCCCCCGATAAGTGGCATACAATGGATGGATGGATGGATAGTTTGAGCAGAAGGGTGTCCTCCGTCATTTCATTGTGTTTTGAAGCCTGTACAAAATTCATCCTTAGAGGAGATAGCATTTGTTTGAAGGCCATTTTGGGCAAAAATCTTAACTTATTTTCATAGGCCAATTGCGGACTTCCTGTTAGATTTAGGTCAGGAGTATCAGTGTGTGATTTGTAGGTCTCAATAAGACGAACAAATTAGTTTTGGTTTGATCTGCCTGTGATATTCCTACAGGCCGTGGTGGCCGCTTTGGTGTTTCGTGTTCTGGGTGGCGCTACAGAGCACATTTGGCACTCTGGGGGTTAATTTTTACATTTTCTGAAATAATTAACCTGTCCTGATGAGCTTGCCAAATTTTTTGGAGTATGTTTAAGGGGTCAAATTTGTGTTTAAGTCCCTGGTATAGCGGAAAAAGAAATAATAATAATAATAATAATAATAATAAACCTAGCAAAATCAATAGGGTCCTGGCCTTCCAGGTCGAGGCCCCTAATTACTGATTTATAATGACTTCTTCAGTGGCAGACTGCTGCAGTCACCATCCAGAAGGAGCTACAACAGGTCGTTCATACCGGCTGCTTCAACAGCACAAACTCCATTTGTAAATACCACTGTACAACAAGTACTGTAACTACTGTACATATTACTGCTGCTGCTATCACTTGTTTTTCCCCCATCTTAGTCTCTATATTTCTATGTGTATATTAATATTTTTTTTCCATCCAATTATCTATCTAGATTATTCACTATGTGCAACCACCCTCTCTTTAACTATTTTGTGCAATTTGGAACTGTTGCTATGATGACCAAATGTATCCGTGTGGGATTAATAAAGTGTGATCTAATGTAATCTATAATTTGATGATATAATTTTGATATAAAAATGACACATTTGATGTGAAATTTGTACCCATTAGTTTAAATCATGGAGTATGCATTTAGAGCTGCAGTCTATCAGCTTTCTGAGATGTGGCGAGTGACCCCAGCGGATGGCAATAGGGTGTAAGTTTGCACGAAGCGACACTTGTACTTGCGATGAAGAGTCTGCATGTTTACAGGGTCTATCTGTGTCTTCATCTCTCTCTGCTCTGCTACACCTCGGTTTCATTACATATGCTACACGGTCGCATGTTCTAGGACGGCCTCGTATTTCTGACTTGGCTCATGCAGCTCATCTTTATCTCACTCACAGAGACAGGAGGAGGGTGAAAGTACAAGCTATGAGAGCTGCTTCATGTTAGATCAGGCTACAAAAAGTAGAACGAAGGTATAGAAAGTCTGAGGTCTGCAGACAAGGAATGTCATTTTAAAGAGATATTACTTATAACATATTGCAAGTCAGATTTCACTAATGTGCACTAACACAGCAAACTGTAAAATTGCTTCACAACAGTGCCAATTACTTTCCAATGCAACTGCTGAATTACAGAGGTGAAATTAGAGTAACTACGAGGGCTGCACATTAGACATAGAAACCATGAAAGACTGACTGACCTCTATCCACCCACGTGTGTGTGCCCAGTATTATGAAACATGTACAAAAATAACACTTAAAAAAACCGCCCTGTCACAACACAAGAGGAAGAGCACTGTTATTTGAAAGAACCTCAACATCATCTATGTCGGTGTTTGGAATTATACCGTCTTCACCTGATGTGTTGCACCATTAGCAACTATTCAATTATGTAGAACCAACACTGTGTTTTTAGTCCTTTGATTTTAGGCTCAGGTGTCAAACAGTGGAAATTGCACAGAGCTGTTTGTGTACTCCGACAGTGGAAAAAACAAAGCAGAGAGGGGGTGTGCAAAGAAATTCATGCAGGCAAGAAAAACACACTGAAAAATCTTTGTGAGAAAGGTCAGAAATACGAGGGAAAAATGACACGAGAACAGGCAGCTCTGAAACCACACAGGGGCTTTCCAGACTCTCTCGTTATTGTGGCTGCGATCTTCCACTCTGCAGGTTGACGCCTCGAAGAAGTTCTCAAACATGACGCTGATCTTTGTAGATTAACTTATATCTGATCATTTCTTCACACTTTTAAACCCGGCACCATATGAGATCCATCTATACACACAGTGATTCCTTTATAACAGAGTATAGAAGACTCTCTTCATCTCTAAACTCTTTTGCATGCTATTGCCGCTCAGCTGCTGCAACAACTGTAATATCCTTTGAACTAATAAAGGAAAATCCTATCTAATCTGGTTTCATGTAAATAATGACTGAAGCTAACCAACCATCCCGTCTGTTCGGTGTTATGTGGATTCAGGCTGAGACAAAGGAACAAGAAGCAGCAGGTGCATGAGTTAACCCTTTATGGTGCAAGTAACCACATGAGTCAGTTATACATAACGCTTACAAATGAATAATAGCTAGAGAGCACATTACCTTTGTCATATTAAAAACACACTTTATGCATATTAGAATAAATTAACAGGATTCTTCAAGTTTCTTAAAGACAATTTTAACCTATTTGGAAACTATAAGTTTTTTAAAAAAAAATTTATTTTGTTCTGTTTTACACTTTTCCAACATTCATAACATGTAATTAATAATTTTTGAAATTTTTTAAGGGTGACTCTAAAGCTCACTGATGTCATTTACAGATACTTAGAAAAGAAAATCCAACACCATAGTCAGGCCATGTAAATGTGCAAACAAGTATGGTTTCATTGCAAAAACAACCAACAGCACCAACTCATAGCCTAGCGTGCTAACGACATCATTTTCAACATTTCTAACATTTTTCTGTAAACGGACATCGTTTTCAAAACATTGGTGTGTAAACAAGAAACTTTACCAAAATCTAAAATGCTTTTTCTTTTGAAACTTTGACGTGTAAACTGGGCCCAAATGAGGCAGAGCTAAAATCTTACACTGTAACTCAATAAAACACTGATATTTTATTCAGATTGTGGAGATATCATATCATATCTCATTGCTGCTTTGGATGCATCTCAAACAATCATTATATTTGGTACATACACTGTGAATTATTATGAAACTATCCAACTGACTAAAACATCTTTTCCAACAATTTTCTTTAAAAAAAACTCAGTTGGCACCATTTGACATTTATCTTGGGAATTTCAATAACAAGCACAGATACAAAGCTGTGTGCACTTGGGTGAGACACGACGGTTGAGAAAGGGACAGGAAAAGCAAAAAGTGAGCCGTTTTTTTGTAAAGCGTGCACACACTCCAGCCCTCAACAAGTAACACCAGTCCGAGCCGCAGCGCCCTCACCTTCCCCTCCCACCGCCTGATGCATCACTCGACTTAGCTCACCAAACAGGACATGCTCAGAATGCGTGGGAGGGAACCACGGCTAAATTTAACTCGGTGACACAAACATGCACACAACGAGTGGGCCGAGCGAGTCGCGCCTCTGATGCACTCAACACAAACATCAGACAGAAGACTAGTCAAAACCTTGCACTGTGACAGATCTGTGACCTTTTGTGAAGTCCTGTAGTGGTGCTACCCAACCCAGGGACTGGAACATCTGTTTTAAATGCTTTTAGGGCCCCGTTTACAAGACAGAGTTTTCCACTGAAATCTTCTGTTGCATTTTGGAGTTCTCAAGACAACAGGCAACGTTTTGAAAATGGCTCCCAAGTTGGAACTTTTCTAAAACGCTCTGAATTTGTCTGCATGGAAACACAGGACAATGCAACTTTTCTGAAAAATTGTTGCTACTGCGCATGCGCACCATGGCTGTCATAAATAGTTTTTCTGAAGTAGATGGACAACAACCACAATGGCGGCCTCCTGAGCAGCATGAGTGCCAGTCCATATTCTCGTGAAAATTGTTTGATGAGAGTCACCTGTAATAGCAGTCCCACTTTTTTGTCTGCTGTTGTTATTGATTAAAGTGTATTGTTCTCTGTGCACATGTGTGTGTGGTTTCATTACAAAAACAACCAACAGCCCCAACCCCTGGCCTGGCATGCAAACTACATCATTTTCAGTGTTTCTTCAATTTTCATGTAAACAGACAGATACGAAAACACCAAAATGATAAGTTTCCATTTGAAATGTCGGGGCCTAAGTGTCAAAGCTCATGACCTGGTTACTGACAGAGTCAAGCAATCCTGACTGAGCAGTGGAAAACAAACTATGAAACGCAATCATCATGAACAGGGGTCAGCAACCTGCGGCTCCATAGCTGCATGCGGCTCTTTGGTCCCTCTGCTGTGGCTCCTTGAGCCTCGGTCCCGCCGGCATACAATGTTGCAATTCTTCACTCAATATTAAATAACCACAATGTACACAACAACTGAATGGCATTGAAGCCACAACGCTCACACGCACGGTCCTAAAAACTCCTGCATACATGCGCCGAATTGATAATATTAACGTACATGCACGGTTGGCGAAGGTACTGAGTGCACATTCTGCACTCAGTACTTGTTTTTTGTTGATGTTATGAACAGTTACAAAAAGTAAAACTTCCCTTTGAATGTGGTTCCTCTGTCAATAGCGTTTAGTTTTTTTTATGTGCAATGCAATAATTACAATGCAATAATCATTGTATCCTTTTAGAATGTTTATATTTGAGTATTTTGATTGTTTCTATTTCATTTACTGTGTTTGTTGTGTTTGTTTTATGCCTTTTTCCTCACTTTGAATGTAGTTCCTCTATAAATAACGGGATGTTTTTTTATGTTGTATTTTATGAAATACTATGAAAATTTTGTAATAGACAAAATTGGTAAGACTTAATCAATGATTAATTCATTCATTCATTCATTGCATTTAACCACATTTCACTAAGAACCAAGAAGCAATATTTTCCATGTAAACACAGCACTTTAAAAAAGGCCATAATGAGACAATCTGGCGGCCTGTCACTGGTCCCTGGGCCAAATGTTTAGCAACCTTCATCTACTGACAAAAATCTAATACTGTGAACCTCCACAGATATAACAGCAGAAATGTTATCACAACTGAATCGCAGTGAGTTTCACACACATCATATCAAGATGTGGATGCTATCAGCTGCTGGTGCAGACCACCTCCTCAAAGTGTATTGAGGTTGGAGTTGGTGTGAGGAGGTTCTCCTCTCTACCTGCAGTGAGCGGATCTCCTGGCTCCTGCTCTGGAGCGCGTGCAGGCAGTACGCGGAGCTCTCCCCCCGCTTCTGGAGGTCCGGACACCGGCGTAGGACCTCTTCTGCTCTCCTCTCCTTATCCATGGACCCCCTCCCCCCGCCCCTCCTCTACGGAGCAGCGAGTGCAGACCTGCGCTCCGTTAGGACCGTTGAAATCTGCTGCTTCCTCTGAACCCCGCGAGTTGTGACGAGTTTCCTTGTTCCTGCTCTCATCAGAGAGCAGCTGCTGCAAGACTCCTTCAACAAAACGCACCATGGTGAGGCAGCTATCTCAAATAATCCATAATAATGTAATAATCCTTCAAATAGATACACTGTGGTCAGGCAGTAATCTCGAATAATCTGTAATAATTTAATAATCATTCCGCAATTTGCATTATGGTGAGGCAGTAACCTAAAATAATCTGTAATAGTGTAATAATCCTCCCACAAAATGCACGACGCAGCAACTGATGATGGAATAATCTGCAACAATCTGCAAATAATGCACTCATTTACAACAACACAATGATCGTTTTAATCCTATCATAATGTTTATAGTCGAGAATTTTGATTGTATATAATTTATTTGAGTTCACTGTGTTTGTAGTGTTTGTTTTATGCCTTTTTCTTTTTGTTGAAAGCTGAGATTTCGAACTGCAATTTCGTTGTGTGTATAGAATCATAATGACAATAAAAGGATTCTGATTGTGATTTGCAAATGATGCAGTGATCTGCAGTGATCTTCAAAAATCGAATATTGTCCATTAATACATGTTGAATGTATGAATAAATAAAAGTGGAACAAAAACTCCTTCATAATCCAGAAAATGCTTTAATGAAGCCTAGATAGGAAAAATGAACCATGCAGCAATTTGTAAAACATAAGAAAAGAGATGGTATTCAAACTATAAACATGATGGGAGCCAGGAGCATCATGGTCGCGGGCTGCTTTATTAAGTTCTCACATTCATTGAGTTACATAATGTTTTAATGGATTTTCACCAGCTGAGATGTTCTGGAAATGAGACGATCCAGCAGGATGAAGAGTTTAAACACAGAGGTTAATATGCTCCAGCTGTAAAGAGGCTTTACAATTGAGAAACTAACTCATAGAAAAAATTGGTTGGTCTCCCCTCTCCCCCAGGAAGGAGCGCCCTCACAGGTTTGAAGGTGCTGCCCTCTTGTGTCAGATCTGTGTCATTGACCGTTTAGGTAAATGAAGAGTGACCTCCAGCTGGTGCGCATGCTTCACTTTTTAGTCTACAAAACTGAGCCAGGTTTCCTCTCACTGAGAATCATCAATATATTTCACCTGATAATTCGGGTTAGGGGTCAGATCTCGTCGATTTGATCAATGGTGGACTATTATAGCCTTTATCAAGAGAGAGCGAGCCAGACACTGCAGTCATTGTGACTCTACTTTGACCTGAACTTATTCTAATACAGGATGAGTTCAGGTCAGTATCGACACAGATAAAGTCAAATCTTTGGTCAAATCCAGAGCTGAATTCATCTTTTTTTCCAGAAATGGAAACATTTAATATTTCATTATTCAGAATATGTTGTTAAATGCCTTTGAATCCCTAAATTTCATTCTTTTCCACCCGCAGTGATTTTTTTTAAGTTGTTTTTTGCACTTTTGTACACTGTTATATTTACCATTTATAATAAGGACAACACAATTCACAAAAGCTGTGTTTTTAATTCATATATACTAAAATGGTGTCTGTTGTTCAGTCTCAAAAGTATGTTTCTCTCATATTATGTTTTTTGTTATTGTAGCCATATTAACCATTTTTGCCACTTTGCTTTTTTTCCGCTGTCATTGCAGTCATTTTAGCTACAGTATTTTACACATTAAATTTTTCAATTACTTGTTGCTGTTTGAGCAGTTTTAGCTGTCTTTGGTGGTAATTGCTTTACCTAAAAGTTTTAGTTCAGGCTTTGGTTGTTTCAGTAAAATGTTTTAGTGATTTTAACTGCTGTCAGAGTTGTGACAACTGTTTTAGCTATTTAGGTTATTTTCCTTTTTAGTTTTTAAAATATTTTAGCCATAAAAGCAATTTTAACCCATTTGATAAATACGTCCTGTCTAATGTGACTGTACATCCACACCTCACATAATGTGATATTGCCCAGCCTGCCTCACATCCTTCCTTCTCCACTTATTTTTAAGAAAGAGCTCATTTTCCAGGAGTCAAGCCTCAACTGCACTTTTGTTTAGAAAGTTTTTACCTTTACCGATTTGATCTATTAATCCACAACAAACATGCATATCTATGTATAAATTAATGAATAATGAATAAAACATTCCAGACTCATTCTATAACTCAAGAACGCGCGCGCACGCACACACACACAAACTGGCTAGTCAGCATTTGCATGCAGTTACTCTGTTGAACCAACAGGAAGAAGCAGAGCACAGGGGGACAATTAAAAGGCTCTCGTTTACTTTTTATTTATGTAGTGGCCTACAGATCAACCATATTGTACGGAGCCCTGGAGTGGACATTGAGAAATAAAAGAAAACCCGCATGGGAACGAGATCATGTAATTCGTGGCCTCTCGATAAGATATTCAAAAATATTGATAGAAAATAAATGTCGAAGATACTGTTTTTCCCCTCTACTTATCATTTAGCCTTTTTCAAAAAAATTCTATCTCTTGGATATCATATCTGATTGAATTGTAAAAATTCAGCAATCTATAGGATGGTCATATTTAGTAGGGTGCAAAATTTCATCCAGATCGGAACCAGAATAAGGTCATGAAAAATTCAGAAATTTAACATTGGAAACCCCATTTCCAAGTTTCAAAATTCATAACTCATAGAACTTTGATTCAATTCTCTTGAAAGTTGACATGTATATTTGGAGGATCATTACTCTTGATTGTGCCAAATTTTTTCTGGATCTCATCTACATTAACGATATGGCGGCACTTTGAAGTTGGTAAATTTTTACATTGAAAACACCATTTTTTCCTCTCCTGCAAAATCGGAATTTCTTTTTAGTAAATATGGGTCATATTCTTATTTTGTGCAAATAAAAGAAAAAGGTGATTATCATTTCAGCTATGAATGTCTTTTTAGCAACAAAAACCTTTGAAAATAAGTTTGAAGCTATTTTAAAGTACAGGTTTTTTCAATTTGTGGGAGGAAATACATAGAAAAAAAACCATGCATATGGAGAACATGCAAACTCCACATAGAAAGACCTGGCCAGGACTCAAACCTTCAAAAACTTACATGCTATGAGGTGAAACTGCTGCTCACTACTCCACCTTACAGCGGTCAAACTACCAAATACGTGATTTGAAAGTGTGATTGTCTCTCTGTTATCTGTGTGAAGACATTCACCCATTTTCCAAAAAGACAGAACCTGTTTCCATGTGAACATACGTTGGATAAAGTAGATATTTGAGCACATTAAAAGCATTGGGTATTAAAGTAATTTTTTTTTTTTTTAAATAAAGTCTTAATCTGTGTCAGTATTTTTTTCGTGGTATTCGAAGATGATACTGTCTGAGGTAAGTAATGGAAATTAACTTGTTCAGTGGTCAGTGTGACCGTCGATCACTTCTGAGCCGAGGCCGGTTTACTGCTTACTTTAAGAGCTGGCACTCTAGATTCTTCCATCCTCTTCATTATGGAGGAATGCTGGGAACTCTGCTCCACCAGAAGCTTCTGGAAAGCCTCAGCCTTACATGTATTATGCTTGAGGCTGTCGTCACACAAAGCTTAAACCTATTCATATGAAAAATATGCATTGGCATTGCATTAGAAACACGTCTCATCATGTCCTCCCATTGAAAACACTTTAGGTGGGATCAAAGAGACTTTATGATCTGTTATTACTGTCACACCATATTTCTAAGGTCACAGTTAGACTGTGGCTAGTCCAAACACTGAGGTGTTTTTATGGATGCCAGCGGAGTTGCAGGGTGTGTTTATACTTTTATGAAGTGTGTTTGAGGTGTGAATGCTGTCTTCCAACCCTTCATGCAAAATAAACCAACTAGTCCAGCTCTCCAAACCAAACACTCCCAGATTAGTTACTTAGTCAATGCGTGGTCCTCGGCTGGTTGCCCTCTTTCAGGAGATATTCATCATAACTCAGCAGATTGACATCACATTATAAAAATACAAAAATCAAATGGGATTAGAATGTTGCTTTTTGTCTCCCAGACCACCAAAACTCGCTAGCTAGACAGCCCTGCTGGAGATATTACTGCCAGTGGCTTTCTATCCCAAAAAATTCCAAGCCGACATCAAAAACCAAACAAAGGTAGCTTTTAAAGCATGTTGCACACAATGATCCAGACTAGGACTGCTGCTAATAATGACATACCTCTCAAGACTTCATTTTTTTGGAAATAAGTTTGAAATTTTTCTCATGAAAATGTTTGTTTTCATATGAAAACATTCATCATACCCCTTGATTTTTACAGATTTTGTCACATTACAACCACAAATGTAAATGTATTTTACTGGGATTATATGTGACAGACCAACACATTGTGCCGCATAATTGATGAGTGGAAGGAAAAACCAGGTTTGCTAAAAAAAAAAGAAAAAAAAGTGTGGGTGTGCAGCATTACTGACTGACAGGTGAGCGCTCTTGCCTCACAGCGCTAAGGTTGTGGGTTCAAATACCGTGTGTGTGCGTGTGTTTCCTCCAGGTACTCCGATCGCCTCCGACTTGTTTGGTGACCCTGTATGGGATTAAGTATTGCATAGACGATGTATGGAAGGACCAGTGTACTTATAGATATATATATGCGTTCTGTGGAACAAACATACCGGTGCAGGTGACACACACTGCTGCTGCAGTCGAGCAGAACGGCCACATCGTTAACTAGCATGCAGCTACACACAATCACCATGAGGGTGGAAACATAATCTTCAGCAAAGTGTGTGATGAATGTTTTTGATAATACAACATAGACATCAAGCAAATGTAGAAATGTTACCAGAAGAACATTAATTATTTTTGAAGTTGGCAGGTGTCATTTATTTGCAAAAGAAAACAAAAGTTAGAATAGGACAATTTTTACCATTCCATTCATCTAACAACTGCCTGTGAACATCTAGAAAAGTGAAGAACACCATTTGTTGGAGTTTGGGGAGATAATGACATTTCAGTTCTATTAAGACTGGATGAGACACTGGATGGAAGCTAATGTCCTAAAATATCATTATATTGTACAGTTTACATGTGGGGTCATTCAAACACCTTGTACTACTGAACACTGAACCAATTCTTTTAATGATTTGAAATTCGGAGTAATTTTGTTCCCCTTAATCCTTTGAATACGTTTAGGTCCAGGTGAATGTGACAAATGTGCCCCCGAGCTCCTTGTAGTGGCCTCCAGTACAGAATCAGGCCTGTCCTTCTGCAACAACCTGAAGTTTGGTATGCGAGGGTCGATATATGACTGGAGTATGAACCAAACACAGGTCAGGACAAGCATCCATGCCTTCACAGTTCTTTTCTTTTTTACTTTGGTCCAAGTCTGAAGCACAGCATGGAGTAGTGCTTTAAGACTGTAAATAATCTGTAAATCTTCTCTCTGGACACTTAAAGCTTATCAGGCAGTCGTTAACAAAACATATTACCTCGAACAAAATCACAGGGACTTGTGTAAAAGGTGAGTATTGTGAAGGTTCAACCACAAAGTCCAGATTCCTAAATGTACTGAAATGTAATTTTTAAGTGTTTGCACATACGTAAGAACATACGTTGTTACGTATGTGCAAACATATATCACATGCACATGCACACACACACACACACACACACACACACACACACACACACACACACACACACACACACACACACACACACACACACACACACGCACACACACAGACACACACACACACACACACACACACACACACACACACACACACACACACACACACACACACACACACACGCACACACACACACACACACACACACAGGATTGTTGTCTCTTCCTAGAGAAGCCACCC
>OMNM01002634.1:0-7500 GCA_900302745.1 Parablennius parvicornis | reverse complement strand
GGTGTTAGCAGCCCGAGTCAATAATAAACCAGATCTGAGCTCATGTGCACAGCGAGCATGAGGCCCTGCTGGTAAATTTCCACTGGGCTGATTGCTGGATGGTTCCAGGGCTGTAAATTCTGATGTCCCACAGATAGGCAGAGCTTTATAATGCTTGTGCTGATATTTACAGCCATTGTTTTCGATGACTAGTGATCACACTGGCGGTCTTGTATCTCACTTCCACAGACCAACATCCTGAAACAAGCGAGTTTGTCCCGGTTTCCTGCAGGAAACGGTGATAAAATGTAATCCAATCTGCATTCGGGTCACATGGGGAGACAAACACTGTGTTTGTAACATGACACCAGGCTCTCATCTCATATGTTTTTAATGGACACATCCAGGAAACACGCAGAGCTGTGCTGGAAAAACGTCTCTGAATGTGAAATCCGCAAAAAACAATTTATTGCAGCATCTGTTTGTATTTAATCTGGAGACCAGAAACTATCAACATGCCAAAATGTTGTCTTCTTAGTGCCCCTGAGCTCATTTAAGGTGAAGATGAAGAAGAAAAGAGTTCTTGTTCAAAGCAAAAAAAGGTTGAGTATTGCAATCCTAATGTGACTTGATATGGTCAATTTCTGTATTTTCCAGACTACAAGTCATACTTTTTTGTTGTTGTGTGACTGTTGATGTCACTTATAACACAAAGTGTATATGTATATCAACCTATTTTGGTAAATACCATCTGTAAACACTAGATAGACCCTGTTTGACTACAGAAAGCTACTACAGTACCTCAGAAAAAGCTGTATTTAACAGAGAGCAAGAAAAATATTTCCAAAAGAGAAATCTACAAAGTAGAATTTATAGTAGAAACTCTAAGAGAGTTCAGAGTGTGAAAAACTGTCACACCGTGATAAAGAAAACAAAGAAGGTGAACTGTGAGCTAAAAACATGACAGATAGAGCTCAAGAATAAATTTACTGAAGGTTCAGGAACAGCAGATTATCAACATTGCAGTTTGATTCGATCAGGGTCACATCTGCGGTTTCCACCAACAGCATATCAAATGACAAGCAGTTTTTAGTAATTTTTCCTTTTTTTTTTTTTGTATTTCCGACTTCTGCATTACGGTCATCAGGTACGAGATGCTGCTGAAATGATTAAGTGAAATACAATCACCTGTGAATCGCTCCATGTGATTGTGCTCAGTGTATGAAAACACATTTTATTTCAGTTCAGTCACCCATTTAAACACTGTAAATTGTCAATGTAAAATAGTAAGTTTCCAACATTTTATTGTATCACTCTAAAAGCTTTACTTTATATTTTGAAACACATTAGTTCATCTGCTCAGATTCCATTGTTGGCTGGCAATATTATAAATACTGTACGTTTATCAAAGATTAACTTTTTTTCTGTTGTTGCATCTTCAGACTATAGAAAACAGAAACTGTGTTTAATAACATTTACAAGGGCCCAGAAATCATTGTACAAAAATAAGAATAAATGTGTGAGTTAAATCTTTACATGTTTTTCTTCAATGCACAACAAACTGAAAATATCAAACCTGATTTACAAGTGATTTCTGAACTTCTTAAAAATTAATTTAACAAAAACAACAATCAGTATTTTGTCAAAAAAGCCTTTATTGAATCTAGAAACACACACAAAAACCATTACAGGAAGATTGCTGTATACATTCATATATATTTGATATATTTACTGCATCTCACTGAGGCAGAGCTGTGTTTGTCCAATCACAATGTTAACAGGTATACACACATCATGTATGCTTTCACGTCTCGAACCGATTTCACCTAAACTATCTGAGAGAACAAAAAAGCTTTGGCCTTATTCTGGACTTATTGCCAAGAATGATTGACAGCTGCTCTGCGCCCACCTCCTCCGACGGATTGTTCCCTTCTTTCCATCCGCTCGCTAACAAAGAAACACACAGGATGAGAGATGCCGGCCTCTGATGGCCGGTTGACGATGTGTACACCTCTTGGTTCCAGCCTCTTGGCAGTAAGACATGTGTGGTTGTTTATCAACATTTTCACATTTAAAGGAAATCCAAAAGAATAAAATCCAAAAGTAAAAATAATTAACATAAGAAGTAAATACAAAAACAAAGAAAAATAAAGTGGTAAAAAGCTTCACCTTTGATATGTCTATCAACAGTTTTGTATGTACACGCATCACATGGAATTCTGGGTGGTGGTTTTTTTTTTTACACACTTAAATAGTTTTAAGTGGCAGAGGTGCTTCGTGAAAATATGAACACTGCTCTTTTTTTTCCTGCCTCCAGGCAGAGCCAGCCCTCACTCACTCAGACGTGAACTCAGGCAATCTGCAGCAGTCGCACACTTTGAGTTGTCGGCATCGTCACCGGCGCTTTTCCAAATTATTAAGTGATCCAACAACAATGTTATTATTCAACAAGGAGATAGTTCATGCATTTTCCAGAGAACTGCGGTTAGTTAGCACGTTAGCAGATTGGCAAAGTGAATCAGCTTGTTAAAAACAAGGACTGATAATAGTATATAAGTTAAGCCCCGCCTGCTGGATACTGGCAGATTGATGGCTAGCTAAACTAAAAGTGTCAAATTGCATGTTTCTCCGTAGTTTGGTTGACATTTTCTCATTGTGTGTGACGTCCATGCACAGATGGACCAATAGTTGTTAGCTGCTTCTGATTTGCATAATCATGCAGACAACACCCAGACCAAACAGTGACATTACCAAAACTAAACGTTCCAAACCGTCTGGAAGCCTCCAGTGAGTGAGTGGGCCAGGGTGGTGCAAATACTGCTTCAAAAAAAAAAAAAGAAAAAAGAAAAAAAAGAATCCAAAACCTTAAACTGCGCGGTTTAGAATGTGAAGTTTTGATACTTTCAGTCCAGAGAATCAGTAGTCTCAGAATGGAGGCTTTATACTGCCAGTCTCATCCCTTTACGCCCCTCCCCCGCACACAGCAGAATGAACTCACATGAGGAGCAAGCGGCGCTGCAGAGGCTCTTCATTAAGTGCAACAGCGAATTCAAGTGAGAGGAGCAGAAGGAGGGTGAAGTATTTTGGCTGGAAGAAGGAGCCAAACACTGGTGGGCAGCGTGGCAGACACAAAGAAGGCGGCAGAGATGCTCGGCGGCACACTTGACCTTACAGGTGCGGACGGAGTGCCGGCCTCGACACGTACAAAAATAAATATGTCAAAATAACAGATTTAAGTTGGGGGTTGTAGTGAAACTTTACTCCTTTCCTCCTGTCCTGATCACCGTTTGTTCAGAGTTCTGTGAGAAGCTGTTTCGCCTCAGAAAAGCAGAGATGGTGGATCGTTTGCTCTACACGACCTTGTAGGTCAGATAGTCGCGGAGCGGCGTGGGGATGGCTAGGGCCTCCACCTGCTGGGTGGTCATCACCCGCCGGAGGGCCATCCTGCACATGTGCTGCAGGCTGGCGACGCTACGAGGAGACTCCCAGAAGTGCACACTGCCATCTCGGGTCCTGCGAAGGAAGGAAGGAAGGAGACGAGTCAAGACTCCAGCCAACATCAAACTTTAAGATCTGTGTGTGTGTGTGTGTGTGTGAGAGACGGCGTCTCACCCAGCAGCAAGGACGCTCCCTTCAGCAGAGAAGGCACAGCAGAGGCCGTTAGAGATCGAGGCGATGGCCTGAGGAGCTCGCTCCTCGATGCTCCAGAAACGAACCAGCCTGAGAACAACAAATCAGTCAACACACAAGAGTCAACACACAAGACGTCAAATAGATCAGCTGCCTGAGTGATCCAAGAAAAACGGCAACGCAATTTAAAATCTTAAGTTTAGTCTGAAGACAGAGGAGGAAGTTAGAGTTTCCCTTTAATGAAAGACATCACAGGCAGGTTAGTTCTGTGTCAATAAGTGGGACAGTTGTTGGAATGAGAGACTTCAAACACTTTATATTGCCTTGGAACCTCAAATATTAATACTTCATTACTGGATGACTCCTTCATGTGCACTGATGCATCATTCTGCATCACAAGTGCTGAAGCCGGACGAATCAAAAACAAGTTTTTTTTTTTTCCATGTTGCTTTATCTCACAGTTCCAGGTCAAGGTTACATATTTTATCACACCGTCTCTTTAAAGTATGTTCTACATTGCACATATGTAAGAACATAAATTAAAAATTACTTTTCAGTACATTACGCATCTGTAAACTGTGCAAGGTTAACACCCCGTCACCTCAGCTGAACTGCAGATGTTGTGAGAAGCCAAAAACCCGTATAAACAAAGCCAACGGTTTGGAGCAAAAGGCAAACAGATGCCAGAATTAAAATTGGATGAGAAACGAATGCCAAAACAGAGGGGATCGAGTGTTGTTTAAAGGTTGCGAGCATTTCGTGGAACAAATGCACAGCTTCAGCTGAAGTTAAAGATGATAAAACAGAGTGAATTATCGAGCGGTTTGAAGCCTCAGGCGGCTGTGCTCTGCTGCCTCTTTTCTTCCTGCAGTCTCCATTTTGTGGAGTTTCCCCTTCACATTTTCCCTCCCAGCAATCCAGAGCTGGGCTGGTCAGCAGAGCCAGGAGTGATTAATAGCCACCTCGTGACAGTCATGTGATACAGAGCAAGCCCGACAGGCAGCACACAGAAGCTCAGTGAGGCATTTTCAAACAGACCGGAGCTGTTTCTGCCTCCAGATGAGCCTGTGTGAACAGGCAGAGTTCACAGCGACACTGCGAGTCACTGCCAACGCCCCAAAATAACTGGGACGTGTCCCATCACACACTATTCCAGATGAGCCTTGAAAGTAAAAGTGTCTTACCGGTCATCAGTAATGCTGGCGATGTGGCGGCCGTCAGGGCAGAAGCTCACGGAGCGAACCCAGCGGTCATTCGAGCCACCAGCGAAAATGGGCGAAGGAGGAGGGAAGAGATGACTGCAGAGAGGAAGGGGCGACACGTCAGTGACTCACCCAACAGTTCACTTTTCTATCTGGTTTACAATCACAAATCTCCATATAAATTCAGACGGTGTAGCGTTGGAAGTTCTTACCCGAGTTCCAGCAGGATGGTGCCCTTGTGGTGATCCCACACAATGACCCGGGTGTCGTACGAGGCGGTGGCCAACAGCGCCCCGTCTGGCGAGAACTCACAGGACACCACGTCATTGTGGTGGCCCTCCAGCTTCTGGATCAACGTGTACTTATCCATGTTCCATAGGAACACCTGCAGATGGAAGGGAGGGCTGTTATAGCTCGTGCAGTGATTTGAGATCTGAGTAGAATATGTTCTAGCTTCAATTTTAACGTTACTATTGGAGCATTTAGGAATTAATTCAAGTCATTAGAATTAAACCAGAATTAAACAGTTAATGGTCAAGTTATGCTCAGTGTGTCGTAATGGTCTGTAACCTTAAATCAGGCTCAACAAAAGAGCACATGCTACACAAACAGCAGAAGCTGTGACATAAAGAACTATTAGCCCGACATTTACAACAAAACATGGTTTTACATTTCAAATATACACTAGCATAACTACAACATCAGTATTTACATGTATGTTACAAAAAAAAGTCTACAGAGGAAAAAAAAAAAGAAAGAAAGTAAAACAAGTAGTAACTTAAGGTAACATAAAGTTACTCCACTGGTTTCCCCTTTCAGTTTTAGATCACTGTGTTTACAATAGGCTCGCATCTCCGGCAGAAGCCTACGAAGAGAGACAGATACTGCAAGAGAAAAGAATATTTTATGGCCAAAGGGTTGAAACCTCTGGCAAAGAATACATATGCATACACACACACAGACACGCACACATGCACACTGTATACACACACACTGTAAAAACTCATCTGTGGAAGCAGACATGGTCTGAATCTGAAGTGATGGTGTCTGTTTTAAGGAGACGTGACAGTCGGGGGACTCTGTGGTCTCGTCACTGTTGGAATGTTAGAAACTAATAATGTTGGAGTGCTGCTGGTTAAAACATGCGGTTAATGATCGAGAGAACTAAATCTTAGCGGCATGCAGAGTCATGATTCTCTTATGGTAAACGGGGCTTCTTCCCCTCTCGTTTCCTTTTTTTACTACTTGGTTAAAAAACAAAACAAAGTTGTTTTCTCTGTTGATTTCTTTGAAGTTGTACCTTGTGTCAAAGCTTCTAACTTTAGAAAAGAGCCAAATGCCACCGCGGAGCAGCAGATTGAAACGTTGCCTCACAACAGGCCATTTTATGGAGCCTTCTCCTCAATAGCCGCTTTGTTGTTACGCAAGTTTTAGGCAACAAGTCTCATTTAAGAAATTTAAGATCTTCTGCATCAAAACAAACCCCCTGATAGTTTCAATAAAACCTTTTTTACAACCAAGAATTACTGGTGTAAATTACAAATCTGCTGCAAAAGTAGGCTTCATCCCAAGAAAATGTCAATCTTTAGAGCAGGTTTTGATAAACTGTGGCCCAAGCACTGATTTGACCTGCGTTCACAGTACAGGAAGCTTATTGCTACAATCACAGCAAAACAGAAGAAATAAGTGGGAGAGATGGAGTCTCATAAATTAAAAAAACAAATTTTATTTTGGGTCTTTGACAGGTATGAGAGACTGGACTCCTGAGGGTTTCGTCATTATTTTACTTAAGTCAAATTTGAGCAATGTTGGTCACAGTTCTTTTTTTTTAATCCAGCGAAATGCTCATAAACCTTTAAATCTTCATTCTGAAGGTCTTAAGAGTTTCTTTTTTCCAAGTATTTCTCTCCACCAGTACAATACCAGATATTTATCAGTTCTCCTGGGATGAATCTACTTCTGCACACATTTATTGGTGAAAACTGCCGGTGAAGTTATCAAAATGTTGCTGCAGCCTTCTAAGCGTCATTCTTGTAACTGAATGTGTGTTACAAGGGAAACATGTAAAGTGACAGAAAAAAAAAAAGAAAAATCCCAGTAAGAAATGAAAGAATAGCTTGTGTGTGTGGATGGCAGGCGGGGCTAATTTAAAGAAAGAGATGGGGGTGGGGGGGGTGCGGAGGCAGGTTTGGGGAGACAGTTGGAAGGTATAAAAAGGAAGGAGAGGGTAGAGGGGATATTTTAACCACCAGTTTAATGAACTGAGATGGATTAAAATCAAAATAAAAAAAGAGGAACTGCGACACCAGAGGTAGACAGACGAGGAGCAGCACCTACGTACAGATTGACCTTGCGGGTCAGGTACCAGGCTGCCCCTGGCCAGGCCTTTGGGCATTGTGCACTGTGCGTCCACGGTTTGCACCGGCTGCTCAAAATGTCAGCGCGGCGCTCCTTTCAAAACCAATCACACACTGAGCTCTGCCACCACCTGTGACAGGGAGAGCAAGACACACACACTGTAGGGACACACAGAGCCTGACAGAGCTACCACCAATGTTCACTAATCTACGGGATTAATGGTAGCCAGTGTGAGGACTTCTGGTCCGCTAACAACGTCTGCCTTCATGTTGGGAAGTCACAATAACATTCGAGAAGAGGGAACTGTTGACTTCACATGTTTTTAACCACA
>OMNM01002631.1:0-10672 GCA_900302745.1 Parablennius parvicornis | reverse complement strand
TTCAATATTGTGGATAATCAGAAGCTCTCAAGTTCCTACATGTCACGGACGGTTGATGTGTTTTAATATTCTGGACGCAGATAAGAAGAGTCGGAATCATGCTTATGCTCCACCAATCAGCATCGCCTTCCAACTGGACATCAGAGAAAACTAATTCCAAACACATCTTAAAAGTCAAAATCCTCAAAAATGTTTGTTTATCGTGCTACTGATAGAAAATCATTTCTTTTTTGTATTATCATCAATCTATTATGTTCATGTTTTCTTAAACTGCATTTCATTTTTTTCTCACCCTTTTGTACGATGTTTTTTTTTTCTTCCTGACGTGTTTTGATTCCTACTTACATTTTTTATTAGAATTTCCTTGTTTGTTGAATTGCTGTTTAGCTTTGTTTTCAGAGATAAACATAAACATTTATAAAGTTATCAATGCAATGGGTTTATTCATGATACAAGAACATACTGGACAAAATGTTCCTCTTTTTCTTTTTTAACTTAGGGACAGGTTGGTGTTTGACTAGGAGCTGAGGGTTGCTGTGAAAGTGTGGAGCACATCAACCCACACTAATAGCTGGACATTGTAGCTGCATGTCTGTCAATCATCTGATAAGCAGACCTAAGTGACATTAGCAGGTAGGATTGGGTGCTTTAGCTTCATAGCACAGGATATAGGACAATAATTTACCGGGCAAATACACTATTTTATTTTCAGTATAGGTTTTACAATGAGGATATTTCAACTATTTGGTCATGAGTAATTGAATAGTGTTTAGTATATTTAACATTGACACTTAAAAGTCATAAAATGGAAATTCAAGTGTTTGTTGTGAAAATCTTCTGTGAACTGCAATAGCATTTACAGCAGGTATAAACCATGTATACGACGCTCATATCAACGACATTACCCATAAGCACGGTTCAATGTTAATGGACTTTTTTTCTATTTTGTTTTTAATCAGCAGTGATTTATGGAACAACATTTAAACAGTTACTTACAGGCCGTTTCATCCAGTGCTGAAAGCAGCAGAGCTGTGGGCTCGTATGGACTGAGCCTCATCTCACCTCGAATCTGCTCCACCTTCATCTGCCACGATCGCTCTGCAAAGAGAAATATGTCGGCCTCAACTCCACCGAACGACACTGAACACTTTATATCTCAGAAACTGACCCCTTCTCTCTAATCTTCACCGTAACTGTTATCAAATCTACCATCTGAGCTCTTTAAGCTTTGATTCATTTAAAAATAAAAAAAGGAAAATGGAGTAATATAGCTTTAAGGATTTGAATTGGTTGTCCAATGCATAACGGCCTTGACTCAAAATCAGGAAGTTAGAGTCCCGGGTTCATCTTGAGTGTACGTGGGTTTTCTCTGGATCAACATACTTTTGAGGCTAATTAGTGTCTCTAAACTGCCCATGTCGTTGGCCTTCTCTTACACTGGACTGGTTACCTGTCTAATATGTATCCTGCATCACACAGCAACTGGGACCAGCTCCAGTGACCTGCCACTGCTAGCTGGACCAAGCAGGATAAAAGATTCATGGATATGAATAGTTGCTGCTTTTGAAAATGTGAGGTGGCCTTGTGCCATTGTGAGTGCTTTTGCTGTAACTTGGCCATTTTCTTTGAATTTCCAGTCATCGATACACTTTCCAATACTTTCAATTTCAATTCTTCATGGATTCTCCTCAGACATTCAGTGCAGAAAAAGCTTTTATGCCTGTGTATTTGAATAAAAGAGGAGCGTGAAGCTATCATGTCCCTGAACGGGATGCTTTTACAGATTGTGGTCAAATGTGAAGACACACGCAGACAATTAGTTTTTATGATGCTCTCCATTTGTTCCATTTGTCTCCCACCGCCCATCATCAAGATTAATCGGACCCGTGTGCATAGAGATTGCTTCCTGATCTGGAGGCTTCAGTGGGCTCTTTAAGTTTGTGTTTGATCAGCCAGCCAGCCGTAAAAGCATGAGCCGGCTGTTTATGGCTGCTTATTGCTCTCTGTCCTGTTTGCAGGTACTAATCAGCACACAGATAAAAAAACGGCACCACACAGATAGAGCAGCAGACAACGCTGTTCACGTATACACACACAAACACACAGAAAAACCCACGTATGACCCTGTCAGGCAGGCGTGTGAGGCTGTCGGCTGGGACAGACGGTCTGTCCTTCCACACTTGATCGACGAGGTTCAGTGGGACGGACCTCAGGCTGCGATTGCTCGACTCCAGGCTCATACTGTAGTCCTCATGCGTTTCTAATGGAGGAAATTGCAGATGATTGCTCACAGTGAAGTGAATCAATCACAGGTAAATAGCCTGTGTGGCGACCGGAGGCTCCATCAGTGATTTTCCATCTGCTTGGGCGAGAGTTTATTGACGTTAACCAGGGCTGACGGGAGGCGAAGAGACTCACTCAGGGAAAAGAGGAAGGGATCGAAGCCGATCTCGCCGCCCGGTGGCACTTCAGCAATCAGCCACTCTGCCACACTGCTGACAGACACTGGAGAACATCACACGTGACACACTCCAGTCATTACTGAGGAACAGTTGCAGAATATTGTCACACCCCACAGCAATTCTAAAATGAGTTTTCTGCCAATTAGATATGAATTAAAGCAAATGAGGACAAAATGCTGGTGGACTGAAAGATTAGACTGTGTTCGTTTTATTAACTGCAGTAAAACCTAATTACAGTTTCTGAAAGACAGACGATCAACTTACAGGGAAAAAATTACTTAATTTAAAGGACTCGGAAGAACACTAAACGGCACATCTGTGTAATTATAGATATAAATTACAGTATTGGTCCAAATACATGCGAGGAAACTGGACACATAATTATGTGTAACCAGGGAACATTTCCTCATGTCCTGTTGATAGTTAAAAAAAAATATGTGTTTGTTACATCTTTCTTTTTTTTTTTTTTTAATAAATGTAAGTCTTTTTGAAGATTTGGGATTCTATTTAGGATTCCTTTTTTTATAGCAAGGTGGAAAACATTTTGTAGCATGTATTTTGTGAGAATGACACACAAATCAAATGTTGTACACCATATTGGTGAAACGTGAGCAATTGCATAAATATAATATCAGATTGAATTAAAGTGGTCTGAGAGATGCTAGTGAACTGAAGGTTAATATGTCAGTGTAATTAAACCATTTTTTAGTAAACACATTGAATGAGAAATGTTTTAAGTCCCACAGTACTTAATTTTACCACTTTGAGTATTTGTAGCAGTTTCTAAATGATATGATAAACTCAAAAGACACCAAGAAAATAGCAACTTGCAGTGTTACTCACTTTTCTATGCTGTAAAGTGGAAAGAAAAAAGCTTGTAGCGAGCAATCACTTTTGTTTGCCTCAGGTTTTTTTCAACAATAGAAAAAATACTCAATTTCAGAATTCCACAACAAATCGAGAAGTTGCAACACAACAAAAGTTGACTGGTTGACGAAAACAGGTGCAGCTAAAAAAGTAAAGAACAAAATATCAAAAGTCCCGACAACTCTTTTGTGATTATAGTTGATTGTTTTCAACAACAATTTTCTCAAAAATGCGACAGAAACTGCTACTTTGCATGGACTTTTGCAACAAAATGACAGTAATTGTCCAAAGTGCAAAGCAGGGAGTGGAAATTTCAATATTTGAATTCCACTTGCTAGAAACATGTTCCCATGTTTTTGTAATGATGTAGTGGTTAGCCTTTGTAGTGTGCAGGGCTTGCGGGCATAGTTTTGAAGTTTTTATATCACAACTAGCATCATAAGCATCATTATTATATTTATCATCACTGTTTCATTGACATATATGTTTGTGTGCAAGTGCAAAAATAATTTCCATTGACTTCATTCTGAATGAAGTAGAGAGGTCCTTGATATTGTAATAACATCTAAAAATAATGTGACGATGCATCCAAACAAACTGCATATACAGTACATGTAGGTAGTCACTGGTCGGTCAGACATTTTGCAAATTAATGTTCTTTATAGTTTTCACAGAAATATATAGATTATCATTGAAGATCAGCATTATTTGAAAAAACTGAAGAGGAAGATCAACTGTAGTGCTGATCAGAAATGAAGTCCCCAGGTTTACCTGCATCGATAGTTGACAGGAGACAATGTAAAATGGCAAAAGAGGCTCAAGCAGGTCCAGATGAAGACCTGCAAGACTCAAAGCTGTAAACTGGCCCTCACAAATAAACCACGATAAGTGGAAGTTCAACGAAAGTCAAACATTTGGGGTTCAGTGTCTTGCCTGAGGACACTTCGGCAGGTGGACAGGTGGAGATGAGAATTGAACCTTGCAACCTCTGATTGGGAAACAAACACTCTAACAACCAAGCCATGCCGCCCACAATGTGTGTGCCCATGCTTGTGGAGTTTGTTTTGTTTTGTTTGTTTTTTGTCATCAGGACTATGACCCTGATTCCTCACCACAAGTGAGTTTTTTGAGAGTTTTGTTTAGATCGCAGAGAAAAGCTCTTCATATGCTATTTTTACAAAGGCAGTGTCATTACTTCTAATATTACTACTTGTGATAACACTTCTAATTGTCCCATCCAAATAAACAATTAAATGAATTGATGTTTTCAAAGAAATTGAGCCGACATTTCTTTCTTTACTATAAATGGCAACTGTGGAAAATAATTTCCTTCATTCAACCCTGAGGTGACAAATGCATTATTCTGATTTCATCTTGTGACTTCTTTCACTGTTAAAGCCCAATGAGAAATGTTTGTGGAATTCTGAATTGCAGTTTTTTTTGTATAAGTAACATGTTTATTCACCAAGCATATGTGTTGTTAATTCACAGAGTGAGCTGTGCTACACTGAGCTCTCAGTGATGGCAACAGGCGCTGAGACAAGTGACAATTTGCGAGTTTCTCTGTAATAAAAGCTGCGATGTATTAAATTTAGTGGCTGACAAATGTGTGAGAAAAAAAAAATTCATCATTTTATGTGATAAAACTGTTTCTGGAAGACAAACTAAATGGTGACTTTTGTTTGCTTGCAAGCTATTTTTATCTGGTTGATCCCATGACAGTATGTGCAGCATTTAAAAGGCTATTTCTGGAAATTGAAGAAAGTGCCAACAAACCCACAAATATTCAACTGGAATCTATGTGAGATTTGTTGTCATAACAAGCAAGCACAAGATGATCAGCCCTACCGTCCATTTCCAGCTCCCAGTTGCAGTCCATCTGTCGCTCAGCTTGAACCCAGTAGCGGCTGTCTGTCCAAAGAGCGGCCTTGGTCTGAGTGACTACAGCGGTGCCTGGGGAGAGGAAGGTCAACAGCTGTGTTATGGGCTTGGCGGTAGTGACAGTGAATTACAAACGACTATAAATGTCAGAGCTGGCTTACAACAATGCGTGATGAGCAAGCTAATCTTGAAAAATGTGTGAAGAGACAGAGGAAGGCAGAGAGGAAACGCTGAGAATACAGTGGCTTGGTGATGCGTGTTGGATACATAATCACGTTTACATTGTTATTCTGCTGCTGCGCCCCTCGGTTCAGATACATACAGGTAGGAAAAGCTTAGCAGACCCATAAATCTAAATATCCATGTTTGAATCTTAATGGAGGCCCAGAAAAACTGAGTCTTCCCTGTGGAGTTGTGCACAAGTTTTGTCCTGGTGTAAATAGCATTCAGCAATTTGTCATCTGTTCCTTATCCTTTCATCCATGCAACAGCTGAGCACCGAAATATCCATGATCATTAATCCTGTTTGCAGCTATGGTATGGAAATAGATCTCATGATTTCCTGGTGAAGGTTCTCCAGTAAGGGAAGGTGCCGGTGAATGAATGAGAAAAAGCAATGATGACATGGTGGAAAAAAACGATGAAACAAAGGAACGGGGAGTAGGATGAAAGTAGAGGAGCAATATGATGACGGTGCTCAGAGGAGGGGAGTTGAGTCACTGAGAGGAGGATGAGGAGGAGGAGGAGGAGGAAGAGGAAGAGGAAGAAGCAAGGAAAGGAGTGTACCTGCAGAGCCCGTAAAACCAGTCATGAACTCCACTCTGGCATCACGCTTTGCAATGTACTCGCTCTGGCAGGGAAACACTATCAGTTACAACCACACACACACACAAACATACACACACAAACACAAGAAACATCTGTTATGATGAGCAGAAGATGTACCAGGTGAGCGTCAGTGCCGGGGATAATGTAGGCAGAGATATTCATGGGAAGCATTCGCTCTCGAAGCTCCTTCAGCTGGAGAGTGGTGTTTACAGCTGTGCTGGGAAGGTACTGCAAAACACAGAGAGACAGACACATAACCTCTGGAGATTTCAGACAATTAAAACCTGAGGAACTGCTGATTTATCTCTTTCTGTATCTCCCATTGTAATCATTAACTGCAATACGTCTGTAGAAATCATTAACGGGAAGTGAGAGAAGCTTGAGCAACATGTTTCATCAGTAAAACAAAACACCCACATTGATGTCGATTTCAGCAACCATTATTTGGTAAGTCACTGTAAATAGTATTTCCTAGTGGTTTTGATCATACCGGTGGGATCACAGAACAGTTCCTCTCAGTTGCCTCATATGTGACAGCACCAACAGCATTCCCTGGACGTAGACACACGGAGCGGTGAGAAAAACAAACAAAGTCACAAAAAGAAGTGACTGACCTGAGCGACATAAGCATATTTGTTGTTTTGACAGTTTTCAGGCACTGGCCATCAGACAAATCTGCATCATCAATGTGACTCTAAACTCAGGATTCATGAGAACTATTATCCTCACACTAAATGAGCCTGGACAAAGTCATTCACAGAGAAAAGTGCAAATAATCAAGATAATCCAGGTCATGTTTAACAACTGAGGTTTAACACAGATCTGGAGAGCAACAGTAATATACAGAGTACAGAAGTATTTACTTGTGAGACCAATGAAAGCATGAATGAAGGACTTTCTACTGTGTGCTTCATGAAACACAGTTATAAATGAATCCATTAGTTACACTGATTTCACTCACACAAAATACCCATGATCAGTCCTCTACAAACATGATCAGTTCCCACATTTTATACAGTAGCAGTTTCTGTAATGGCTGTACACAGATAGAAATATTGATCGTCACTGCAGCTCAATTAAAGTCTCCACACATGCGCATGGAGCCGAGGAGAGAGATGAACTTTTCTGTACCTGTCAGTGAAGCCAGAGACAGAACCAGCAGCCAGACAGATGAAGGCATCTTGGCACCGGGAGCCCGTTCAGATCGGCACGCTGAGTGGCTGGCGATTCGATGTGCATGCAGCGTATGTGAGAAAGCGTGCGTGTGTGTCTTGTGAGAAAGTGAGTGTGGGTGTTTTCTCTCGTAAAGACATGATTGTCCCCTCTCTCCCTCTCCCTCCCTCTCTCTATCTCCCTCGCTTACCCCCCCCCTCCTCTGCCACTACTCACTATCTCTTCTCTCTGTGGCCTCTCTGATAGGAATCACGTGCCGTGGCTTTGGGAGTGGATCTTGGATCTTGGTGCTTAGAAACATTTCTTTGCTTTCTGATCTCAAATATGTTTCGTCTCACTCTGATAATCCAACTATTCTTTCTCCTGTATCAAACTGCAAATACAAACAGCTTTTCATTGTGTGACCATGCATTTCATATGCAAAGGGTTGTTTTTTTTTTCATATTTTCCAAGACTGTTATCACATGTAATTGCTTTGGTACATCTGATGATCGCTGTGCATTGAATGAAGCAGCGCTACACCAAAAAACAAATGGGTAAAACCTCTCGTGTTTTTATCCAGGTACAGCAAACAGAATCACACAGTTATCTGCATTTGTGATTCACAGTCTAAAGGCAAGTCCTTGCAACTCCACAGAAATTTCCATTGAAAGTGTTTGCTGTTCAAACCTTTGAATTCATGCCAACTGTATAATAACACTTAGTTAAAAGAAAGAGGAGGAGGGGAAGAGAAGGAGGAGACGCTATGAGCAGAATATTTATATAAAGCTGCACAATGTCTGGGAAATGTCTTTTAACTAGTATATCACTTTTTTTTAATACATTTTCTTCTTTTGCCTCATTTCATTCTTGCCATCTATAAATGTGCATTAACGCAAATTAAATAATTTGTGAGGATCCACACCTCGCACCAGCACCGGATCCTCCCTCACTGACACACCTGCAGGTGATTTACTAATTGATTCCTCTCACCTCTTAAGCCCTGCAATGAGGTGGATCCGGTGCCAGAAGATTCAGTTTCTCACCCGAGTCACCAGCGGCACTGGTGTGTGTGAAACGGCACCTGGTCTGCTTCTGGGGTCTCTGGACACTGCACACCAGCTCCCGGCTGTAACAGAATCATTTGGCCCAGAAAGGAACCCAGCAGACCTCAACTCAGGGAAAGCCCTCACCTCCCAGGGGGTGTTACTTGGTCAGTGTCACTGCCTGCTGCAAGAGCTCGCGGCCTCCATCCAGGACCTTCACCAGCGGCTGATCCAGCAGACTTCTACGGACTCCGCGTCAAATCCTGACGATGCTGGCTTCCCTTCCTGGGCGTGGTCCGGCTGGCCTCCCTTCCTGATTCCGACCTGGACCCAGTTCCCGACCCCATACCTTTCTGACATTTAAATAACTAATGAACCATAATTAATGTAATGGAGCACAGAAATCTTTTTTTTTTTCTTAAATGAGGTTCAGTTACTATAACTGTCATATTCTTGATGTCACTGTAGACAAATGGGTCGTTTTGGACACAGTCTGTATCTACGTGAGAGTGGTCTGACACACTTGACATGCTCAAACAGACTTTGCATGTGTAGTCAGTGGGCCTCATTTATTGACTCTTTAATGGGAGGTCAATAAAAACTTTTCAATCAAAAACTAACTTGGCAGCCCTAGCACTTTACCACGTTGGTGTGGAGAACAACAAAATAGGCTTTGAAATGCTGCTTCTCAAAAGTAACCAACCATATATCAAAAAACGAAGTTGAAATCAATCCAGCTGGATGACAAGCTCCCACAGCTTGCCATCCAGCTGGATTATTTCAACTTCTTGTTTTTTGATATATGGTTGGTTACCTTAAAGATATGAAAGATCCTATTTGCTTAAACAAAGATTCCATATAAAAAAGAAGAAATCATTTGGATGTTGTTCTGCTCTAAACTTGTATCCAATTTTTTTGTTTGAAGATTTTCAACTACAGTTATGTACAGGGCTTTTAACTCACTTCCTTATCTCTTTTAGAGTTGTATTCAACTTTTCTTTTAAATAGCAGAATCGATTTAATAATTGTAATATCAGTTGCTTTTTTAAATACAATTCAACTGCAACATACACAACACATCAAAATTGTTATTGATAAAACCAGCTCATTTGTGATCTGATGCAGAGAAGCACTTTAGGATACACTGATATAGAAATTACCTGATTTCTTTTGTTGATGTAATGCACTGAAATCCATTAGCTGAGATCCATTGTTTAAAAAAAAACAGATATTTAAATTATAGCTCACTGAAATAATACAGACGGTGATGTGACGCTATTCATGTCCTGTGATAGGTTTTCTTTTTAAGTAATGAATGCGTCTGTGGGGATAAGAATCGGAGGATGTGAAAGAAAATAATAAAGAAGATGAAGTATTAAACCTCATTAGTGGGTTTTCATGTAGAATCACTCCTTTCTCACCTTGTGAAATGAGATGAGCGAAACCTTTTAATTAAAAGCGAGAGGTAGAACAGCTTCTCCTGTTCTGAATGAACAATGAGGGGCAGTGTAAGGAGGCACGGCGGCGGCATTGTGGCCAACATGATGTTTTAAAGGGTTAATGTTTACCATTATCTCGATTCACTGTATCAGCTCATGCACATCCTAATTAGCATGAAAACAACTGTGGCTGATGTGAATGTCTTGTCACTTCTGGAAACACTGGGTCAGAAACAGTGGAGGTAGATGAAGTTAAACCCTCACCAAACACAACAAGCTCCACTCGTCGGTGTTGAGCTTAATATTAAACTCAATATTGAAATATTTATGGTTAACATTTGAGGAAATTACAATATCAGTAGCATAAATTTAAGATTTGGAATTAATCACAGCCTTCACAAAAAGGAGGCAAACCATAACGGATGTTTGCTGAAAGAGCTGGCTGTTCACCAGGTCACAGTGTGACTGCAGCCTGGGGAGATTCTCAAGCAAGTTCAAGAACATTGTGCTAGGCTTCAACTAAAGCTGGAGGCAGAACCACTGCACACATAATATGTCCTGTTTTTAGATTCAAATTATTTTAGATTTCATTTAGAAATCAGGGTTTAGAAGAGGAATCACCTGCATGTCACGATGCACTGAAGCCATAATTTATATACACAAAGGAGGCTATAACAATTAGAGAAGGCACAGATGTTACAATCTTTGTACTTTTTTCTTTTTCCATTTCTTTCTTACCTTGCTCTGTTTATCAGTTGCAATGATTGATTTGTCTTTCGTTTGATTTGCATATTCTTTCATTCACATTCCTGATTTTAACACTGTGTCTCTTTGTCTCTCTGCTGCCTCTGTGTTCAAATGTTTTTGTTTCAATATAATCCTGCATGTATTACAAGTCCTCCTGAGTGATTTAAACATTTATGAAAATAAAGTTATTTCAGATTCAAAGCACCTTACACTGTATTTTTAGATCATTTGACCCAGATAATCTAACTTT
>OMNM01002625.1:0-10866 GCA_900302745.1 Parablennius parvicornis | reverse complement strand
CATCTGCGAAACCAAAAAAATAAAGAAAAAAAGAAATAACCTGTAAAATGTTTAATGGGGTCAGCTCCAGCAGGGATAAAGGCTGATGTGTTTATACAGCTTGAAGTTGAAAGTGGGGGCCGTTATCATCCTGGGCCTTCTTACACAAGAACATGAGTTTCATGTGCCAGCCTCTGGTCCTATAAAAGCTGCTGAAAACTCAGTGATTAGTAGATGCGCTGAAGGTTGTATTTTGCCATCTCTTACATAAGATTGTGATTCCCTCCGGACTGAGAAAATGTACGCAGCTGTTACGCTTTTTGTCCTCATGTGCTTGACTGCCACCATCCATGCGGACCACCATCATCATCCTTGTCGTAAGAATTTGTACCACAATTTAAAAAATCTTTCTTGGTTTGTCATTCATCAGTACACTTCCCCATTTAGAGTTAGTCTACAGTCTGTTATGTTTAAAATGTTTTGTGTAATTCAGCTAAATCTGTTGCCTTTCAGATTCTCCCAACATGACGGGATTTATGAATGTGGTGAGTCTCATTTATTATTCAGATCAACACTGCAGATATTTTTATGACATTTTAAAAATCAGCACTTTCATTCTCTCTTAACATGCACCTTTGAATAAAACCAGATGACCCTGAAGGGTGAGATCAGAGCACACGGTGCATTCACTTACGATTCAATGGGCAAGAAACTCCGGTTCAGATCAAACGAGAGCCATCCCGTCAACACTTCAATTGGCCTGGATGTGCTGATGTTTTTTGAAGAGGTAAATCATCTATTGTGATTTTTTTTTTTTTTTTCAATTTAAAAGTAAATTTAAGTTGTTGAGCACTTGAATGTCTGAACATATGTCTGTTTTTTGCAGGGGGTTTTCTACGAGATTGACAGCAAAAATCAGAGCTGTGAGAAAAAAGCTTTGCAGTGCAGCATTCATCCTATGGATATTCCTGATGACGCCACGTTTTGCTCAGCAGTTAACACTGGAAATCCCTCTATTGAGGGGGAGGGATTGAAAGTCAATGTATGGACTGGAGAAATACCAGGCAAAAAAGGTAGAGCGGGTGACTTGAAATATATTACAAACATTTTCATGTGATTCATTTTAACTCAGATATTTCTATTGACTTGCTCAGGCTCGTACTCCATGACTGTAACCACGGGCTGTTTGCCTCTGAGCACCTTCTACTTCCTGGAGTCAACAACAATTTTGTTCAGGTTAGTGATTTTTTTTTAAATGTTTTTAACACTCCAGCCAGTTTCTAGCAGTTTCTAGAGTGAAGATATCTGTACATATATGGCTTATAATGACTGCCTTTAAAAAACATAATGATTGTGAAATTTGTAAAATCTCTCTCACAGCATCCAGGATATTGAAAACGAGATCAAGGATCCTGATCTCCTCGTGGTACCTTCATTTTGCCAAGGACAGCCACTGGAGGAGACACCTGAAGGGACAGTAAACACTTTCTACAACGAGTTCATGTAGAGACGGCTTCAGAAGTCAGAAGAATTAAAAACCCTCTCCGAGAACGACCCACCACAGCGATAGACCTTCTCTACTTTTAATGTGTGACTCAGCTTTTTTTCCTTGTGATGCTGCATTGCATCATATCTATATCCATCTCATTTCCCATTCACCCATGAAGATATGGCTTTTAAATGGATCACACTGTATAAATACATTCTGGTGTAAAAGAGAAAGGTTCAACATGGATTATAGAATTTAGTCATAATCACAAGCACTTGGCGGCTTTTCAAGCTGGTACTGCTTACAAAACCTGTACGATATGATTAATGGAAGAATAAAATGTCAATGCTGAAAAAAAGTGTTTCGTGTTTCATTTTGGTTTATGACGACACTTTTTTTTCCCACATTCATGGTCATTTTTCCGAGTGGCATGTCGAGCACCAATAATGACAAGTTTGAGTCAAGCCTTTTAAGAACAGTGCAACCAGGCGGACCCAATAGAAGGTCGATCTTGATACCAACAAAGATGTAAGACCACAACATAATGTTTCAGGCACAGGCAATGTTGCACCATATTCTTCATCACTAACATTTCCCGATGACAGCAACTTAAAATTTTGCAGCAGTATTTGGAATATGTTTTATATTCATAAAACAAAAAGCTAATCAACAATGAAGTGACTTTGAGTGCTTACAATATATTTTCCATTTGTATGATTAGTAAAGAAACCCCTCAATCCATCTTCTACACCACTTCATTCGACTCAGTCGTGAAGCTGGAGTTTCTTCCAGCAGACAATGGCTGAACAGTGAGCAGGTCGGCAAACACAGAGTAAACAAAGAGGAACAGAAAACCACACACACTCACGTTCACATCTACGGGCATTTTAAAGTGGTGAATTAACCTCAAACACATTTTGACCGTAGGTGGAAACTGGAGTTCCTGGAGAATACTCACATAAGCACAGGGAGAACATAAAAACTCCACACAGAAGTGACACCAACCCTCACCCAGATTTAACCCAGGCACTGGGCAGTTTGAGGACACTTTGAGTGCCAACACCTATAGGGAATCTACATTACTTAAGAAGTTGAGAGTAATGTGTGGAATAGTAGTCTAAAAGCAACCATGAAAGTACATAAACATTATGACAACATAAGATTCAGCAAGTGAAAATGGTAAAATACACAATTTATGATAAAGGAATTAGGTGAAATCCATGGATCCATTTGTCTGTGAGGGGTTTTATTCATAAAACTACAATAAAACTTGTGATATTGTTTTCTGGGGTTTACTAAAGACACAGATACATGCAGAACACAGTAACAAATACTAACAGCAACATTTTTGGAGCAAACGCATACTGAAGTGCCATTCTGACTGTGTTGAAGTTGAGTTTATATTTTGTCCAATAAATGTAGAAAAACATGCCCAATATAACAATAATATGAGCCTGAGTTTTGTCGATTTGCTTATAGAAGTTTACAGTAATTAAAAAAAATCTGCATGCAACCACCTTATAATAATTATTCAACAACCTTGAAGAATTCAGAGAGAACAAAACAAGATGCTCTCTTGCTAAACATTAACAGGTCATTTTTGATCTGATACAGATTCATTTCAGCCAAGAGGATGTGAATGCCTTCAAATATTAAAGACTAATCGATATAAGTCCTTGACAAGCATAAATAATGTATTTATTAATGTATATATTTTTTGTCATACATAAATGTGAACAACACATGTACAATATGTATCACCAATAAAGAGATACAATTATTGTTTTTTAGGGATTGAACAAGCTTTTTTACGAATATAATGTGCACTGAATTCAAAATGTGTGTGTGTGTGTTTTATTTCATACAGATGCATCTCAAAAATATGAATATCACAGAGAATTTTTATTTCATACATTTTCAGAGTTTTGAATGTGATAATGATGGCCTGTTGGGAAAAACCTCTGAGATTAATAGATATGCTAATATTCTTAAGTATTTTGTTTTTGTTTTCACTATTTATATGCCAAAGCTATAAAGAAACCATAACAAAACAGGCTTAAAATATTTCAGTTTATGTGTACATCATTTCAAAACCATGCATTTTCAATTTGAAATGAACAGAATAGAAATACTTCATCATTTTATTCTTAAAGACAATGACTGTGGCTGCCACATTAAGACACACAATCCAGTCATTGGGTTCAGAGTCGCGCTCAAGGATGCTTTGAAATGTGGAATCAATGTGTAATATTATGATTTTAAGATGACCAAGTGGACCACAGCCACCCCAAGTTATGCTAATTTATTGCAACATTAATGTTTCCATTGTATTGCGATTTTTTTAATGCACCTGTTAATGTCTAAATGGTTTTAAATTATCTGTCTTTATTTATTTATATTCTTTGTGAGTCTGTTTTTGTTTTGTTCAATTTGACCTCTTTCACCTGCTTTCATGAACTGAGCAACAAATATTACAACAGTGGTTCTGCAGGGGAAGACAAAAAATGTTGAAAATTAGCTAGCTTCTTTCATAAATGTATCTGGAAATGTAATCTTATCTGCATGTAATTCACAAACACAATGCACGTCACACAACATTACAGCTTGAATTGTACAACTGATGTTTTAATTGACATTTAAACACATATGGGATCATATTTTATATTAGATTCTTGCAGAAAACCTGACTTTTCATAGTTCATAGTCCTAGTGATTGAATTCAGATCTTGTATGTAGTCATAACAGTAGAGATGAGCCTTGGAGCTCTCTTACACAGGATATGGCTGTATGGCTGTAGTACCCAGAACGGCCGACAGGTGGTGTGTGTGCGCTACATGCACAACAACGAAAACACATACATTAGCCACCAAGGAGCCTCTTAACGTTAGCTGGCAAATTAAACATTATTTTTCAGGTTTAAAAAAAAGTGACAGGTCGTGCAGGGAGTTGACAAACGCGCGCACTGTGCAAAGTCCGCGAGGTGTGGATTAATTTGTTTTCAATCCGTCTTTGAATTAAAACGAGGTAAGTTGTAAAATGGCGGATAGCTAATGTCAACGTTGATACGGCTTCATGGGGGGAGTGTGGCAAAAAACCTAGCCGGGATCGGTTTCATCTCGTGTCATGAACATAGAAATAACACTGCATTCATTAGATAATAAAATAAACGCGACTGTCATGTTTCGACCTCGTATTTCCAGCTGCTGTTTACGTATGTTCGTCTGCGTAGCCAGTTGCGGCTAATCCTACTCAAGCTAGCAGTCGATGAGATGACCGTAAATCTGTGAAGGGAGTTTCAGTCGTCACGATCGAAGCTCAGTATTTATAAATAGATAGACGAGTGGCTCTCGCTTGTTGAGAGGTTCGATGCCTCGCCAAGATGAGCTATCAGTGGGATGAGGGAGCTGCTTTTGGCACGTCAGGAGGAGATGAGAGCGGAGAAGAGTCGGCAGCAGCTCGGAGGCATCTCCAGTCCTCTGTACTTCCGAAGTATACAACTGCGCCTGTCAGAGGTGTTGTCAGATCAGCTTGTTTCAGATCCAAGCTGTGTTTACTACCAACTGCGATCTGGAAGTACCTACCCACAATATAATGTCACATCACCAGTCCAGCGGGAGTCATTAGCTTTTACACTCCCTGCATGTCCAATTTAAGGCGCCTCGATGTCAGGCCTTTCGTCTGTTTATAACACAAACAACCGTGTGGATTGTTTACAGTCCTGGGTTTTGCCACTTCGTCTAATCAGGCAACGTTACAGAGATTAATTTAAACTCTCGTAAAACTCATATACTCATTGCACAACTTCTTCTTCTTCTTCTTCAAAAAAAAAAAACATGCCTGTTTGCGCTCATCGACTTGAATGAACCTCAGCCAATGAAAAGTCTTGTACTTCTTGCATGTGTCCCTGCATAACACGGCATCCTACATCGATCACTCACAAGTTAAACAAGAACAGACCACAAGCTTCATATCTATGATTTTATCAAAGATCCAACATATTTATAATATATTATACATATATATAGATGGATGTCCTTTACCCATAAATATAAAATTAAAATGAATAAGGGGACGTGAGTATTAAGAAACATGGTGATTTACAGATTTATACAAATCAGCATGTTTTGCACACACTTGAAAATTTCCCTTTGATAAATTCCTGAAATTTGATGTAAAGCTTATTAATTGTGAAGAAAAATACTATTTGGATGTTGTGACTCCTTGTAGTGGCGGTCGTTTACAGCCAAAGGTCTAATGTTATACAGTGGGATCATTTTCTCATGCTTTATGGGCATAAACCAATTTTTAATTTTTTTTTAATTCTTCAAAAAAATGTAAAGCTTCATATGTTTGTTGTTGTGGTCAGCATTTGCTTTGGGGTTCTAGGCTGCACAATGGTGCAGTGATTAGTGTTCTTACCTCACTGCAGGAATGTCCTGGGTGTGGCTCTGAGCCGCTTTATGTGCATATTTTGAATGTCCTCACATTGGTTTTCTGTGGATGATCTGATTTCTTCCCACGGTCCAAAAACATGTATTTCAGGTTAAATGGTGAGCTTAAATCGCATGTTGGTGTGATTGTGTGTGACTGTCTTGTCTCTCTGTGTTTGCCCTGTGATCTGTCTGGGGTGTAACCTGACTTCATTGGTAGTATAAGCTGGGATTGGCTCCAGCTTCTTGTGTCACAGTTGAATAAAGTGATAGAAGACAGATGAATAACTGTTCTTTTTATGTCTTTACCTAAAAAGTGAATCTACTATGGCAGTAGCCAAAGTGAATTGAGATATTATTCAAAGTATAATCAAATAATAATATGAGCAAATGTCTCATTCATTATGTGTTGTACCCTTACAAGATGGATATGTCATGTATTTACAATGAGCCCAGAACGTGACCTAATCGTTCATTCAGTTTAGCCTATAATATCGTCTCATTTTGAGGGAGAGCTTATTTCTGTCACTGACCAGGATCAGTCAGATTTATTAAGCCGAGGCCTTGTACTATTTGCATGCATACATGTGAAACATTTGCTAATTCAAAAATGCAGATCACATATATGGACAGCTGAGGCTCTGCTGAGGATCTCTGGCGCTGATCTAATGTGGCAAACCTGGAACAAGAAGATGTTGTTAGAAGAAAAATTATATTTTCGGAAGAGCAGAAAAACGCGACTCCAGATATTCAAAAAGTAAGATCCGGTGATAAAGATATCCGATGATTACATTTACTATTAATAACATCATCCTTGTTTCTTAACTTTTTCAGAAAGGTATGGCAAGTCATGGAGACACCATGATTCAGTTGTCGTCAGTAGAAATGTGCATTAATTACATGACATTGTTATCAGGCTCTCCAAAAGGTTTATTGATCTGTGTAGTTCACCTACTGTGTTCTGATTTAAGGTGTTTATGCAGCTGAAGTAGCTGCAGAGAGACAGTGCTACCAATGAGCTGTGTCTAATGTTTGGGGAGAATAAGTCACTATCTGTCATTATTTACATACTCAGAAACATGACTGTTTCCAGGCAACAGCTAAGACCCATCTCTGAGTTGTTTAAAAGAATGTTCCAACAATTCTTGTTTTTAAAAGGTTTTATTGCATAAGCATGACCTGTGGGGCTTTGCTTTGACTCATATTATTTCTATGACCTGACCTCAAACACAGCAAATAGCAGCGTTTTGCCTTCTAACTCTATATGAGGGGAGAGTTCTAACCGCAACATCATCACTGTGCCGTCCAACACCCAGTTCTATTTTAGCATGTGATTTCTATTTTGCGTCCATTCCGATCAAACCCCCTTAAACAGTGTTGTTCATCAGTTTGCCTGAAGTCTTATTATCTAAGCATTAAATTTGTCATATCGAGCTGACTTAATAGAAACTATGCTGCAACTCAGATTGAGGAAGCACTGTTGATGTGTGGTCCCTTTTTTACTTTGCTGCTGACCTAACGGAATTTTGTATTGGCGACTATTTAACTTGCACAGTAATTTATTTTAAATGTGTGGTCACCCTTTTAGAGACACATTAACGGTTGATTTAATTCCAGTGTTTGTTTTTCCATAGATTTCAATGAAATCCTACTCTATTGGGACGTCAGTGTGTTCTGCATGCTCATACAGAATATGTGTGTGTATGTGCATGCTTCTTTACCATTATCCAGATAAGGTTTCTTGACAAGAGCCCACAAGCCCTGAATGGTGTGCTAAAGTCTACTGTGAGTTTTCTGACCAGGTTCAGTTGGTCTCCATCTAGTCATAAAGTTAATGTTTAGATGCCCCATCTCGCCCTGTCTATATGCGAAAGTTTCCTCAGGCAAGACATCCAATCCTAAGTTGCCACAGATGGTTTGAATTTTAAAAGGAAGGTTGATCAAAAATTACTCTTTTGGAATAGAGTTGAATTTCTTTTTCTTCACAGGTGTTGCTGAAGACGTCCCTTCTTGTTTGAGGTCCGGAGCAGTCGAGGCACCCAACTCCAGCCGAGCCAGAAAATGTTCCAGAAATGATAGCAGCGCAGGATTTGCACACAGAGTTTCAGTTTCCTCCGTAAGTGATTCATTGCAGAAATTGTACCGTCAAATCAAATCACGGTCTCTTGTGTCTTGACCGTGGCAGTGACTTTGTGCGATGTCTACAGGGAGGCAGAATCTCAGTTGTCATCAGATACTGACCTTGAGGATCCTGATGGCAAAAATGCAAAGTCAGGAAAAGGCGCGGTATGTGTCTAATTTTCCATCAGTCGTAAGAGTATTAACAAAGATTATGCTGCAGTTTTATCACACCACAATTCACTGCTGCTTTACCACTTGTGTGTGATTTAAGGTTTCATTAGGGAATCTTTAATTTTCAACACTCACATATAAAAATGGAATAAATAATCCATCTGTCCTCGAGTGGTAGTTGTACTAATAAATGATCACTTTCTCCCCCAACAGGCAGCCAAGAAAGGGAAGAGGGCCTTTGGAGAGAGGGCCAGAGGAGGGGGAGCCGGGAGGGTCCCTGCTGCTGGCTGGGTGAATGGCCATCATCACGAGAATGGGATGGAGAACATGACTCTCTTTGAGATGATTAAAATGGGGAAGAGTGCCACCCAGGTGGGTTTGCCAGCATTGGTCATGCTTTGTACTTTCCTTTTTTTTTCATTCCAGTAATTCCAAGTTTTGACGATATTTTCACAGTTTTAGTCCCTGTGGTTAAAATGTTTTAGGTACTTTTCATTACTTAATAGATCAGATCTGTCGTTGGTTTTAGGATAGCTTGGTTGTTTCTAATAAAGTCAGTTATTGTTTTGAAATGATGTCATTACTGTTGTGATTCAGATTTTATTGCACGAGCACACATTGTGGTTAAACTCAGTTATTTTTCTATTCTTCAGTCTGTTGTTGATGACTGGATCGAGGCTTACAAACATGACAGGGACGTTGCTCTTTTGGACTTAATCAACTTCTTCATTCAGTGCTCTGGTTGTAAAGGTAGGAGCTTCACATTGTGTCAGAGTATGGAGCAGTCCCGGTGTCTGAAAGCAAATACTAATGCCGAAAATGCTTACTGCTGTTGTTTCATCGCGTAGGTGCGGTGAGTGGAGAGATGTTCAGAAATATGCAGAACTCTGAAATAATCCGCAAAATGACAGAGGAGTTTGATGAGGTAATGCAGACTGGGTTTTAAGGGAATTTTATTTTATTTTAAATGAGCCATAAATCTGGGCAGTTATCATATAATTATTTTTTTTTTATTAGTTATTTTCATTACAGTAACCACTGATGGTTAATAATAATAGTATGACACAAAGGCATCTCTGCTGTCATTACACAGGACAGTGGCGACTATCCATTAACTCTCTCAGGACCACAGTGGAAAAAATTCAGGATAAGCTTTTGTGACTTCATCGCTGTTCTGGTGCGACAGTGCCAGTACAGCATCATTTACGATGAATACATGATGGACACGGTCATCTCACTACTCACGGGCCTGTCGGACTCACAGGTCAGGGCATTCAGACATACAAGCACACTGGCAGGTCAGTATCTATGTTCCCCTCCTTCAAGCAGTGACTGTCTGGAAGCCGCTGTTCTTCCAGGCTCGTCTTGAACTTTGTTTTCTCCGGCAGCCATGAAGCTGATGACGGCCTTGGTGAATGTTGCGCTCAACCTGAGCATCAATATGGACAACACACAGAGACAGTATGAGGCAGAGAGGAACAAAGTCGTAGCAAAAAGGGCCAATGATAGGCTGGAGCTGCTGTTACAGAAGCGTAAAGAGGTGAGGAGACCAAGAGTTGTTTTACACAAGCTATTTTTTGAGCTGTTTGGTTCTGGGGACTTTTTCACTCTCCTAGAGTAGTGTTTCCCCAAAACCAAAAGTTTCTATTGCCTGTTTTTGCTTTACTTGCAGAAACACACTCTGGACGAGCATGAAAACAGTTTTGTTTCTCTTTTGTTGAACTGAAGTTGAGGTAGATCGATCCCGATGCTTTAAGACATTTTTCACTTTAGCTTGTAAAACAACAGGCAACAAGGAGGTTTGTTATTTCAGAGCGTACAAACTACACGCTAACACAGGTGTTCATGCAAATATTCAGAATCAGGAAATTCCTTTTTCTTTTAAATTTTAAGTTTGAATTTGGCAGATACTAGAGCACTAATGGTTTAATGGGGACTAAAAAGGAAATTGTGGACTGAAATGTTCCATGTTTCACTGAGAGCAACTCAAAATAAGGTAATAATGTCCCCCAATGCTCAAAAACAAGCTTTAAATCTATTCTGAGTGAGGGTTTCAATGCTACAACAGAGGGTTTTTATTTATGGAGCATATTTTGTAAAACTAAAATGACAGTTACATTTGATATTTTCCTTCTATGTCATATGAACATATAACTGAACAGGCGAGGTGCCTCTCTATCAAAAGACAAATACAGAAAAAACCCATACACTTACATTCACAAGGGCAATTTTAGAGCCAAAAAATCCATAGTGATCAGTAATCTCACCAGGAGTATATATTTACAAGAAGATCCTATTTGCTAGTATTTGAGGTTCATTATAAGGAATTTAAATGTTGTTTGATATGATAATATTGAGTTTTTTGGTTGTTTTCAGATCTTAAAATATTGCGTCTTCTCTTTCAGCTTCAAGAAAATCAAGATGAAATTGAAAACATGATGAATGCAATTTTCAAAGGAGTGTTCGTTCACAGATATCGGTATGTCAACCCTCCACTGACTCTCTGTACATATTGAGTGTTAGAGTTTTCCTGTCAGGCCTGTAGCTATGCTTGAGTCTTTCATCAAGCGGCACAAGGCCGTCTGTGTCTATTTGTAGCTCTAGGGCACCCTCTAGTGTGAAGTTTCTGCTAACAACAACAACACAAGTCTGAGACCTGACTGTGGTGGAACACCT
>OMNM01002624.1:0-10105 GCA_900302745.1 Parablennius parvicornis | reverse complement strand
AAAAAAAAATAAAAAAAAAAAAAAAAAAAAAAGATAAGTGATGTCTGTGTTCTGATGGTTTCACCTCTATTACCTTAGATACAATCTGTTACTGGACGTTTTTGGCATTTATATATATTTCTGAGTCAGATCTAAAAGTTCATGGGGGAATTCTAAACGAGTAAATATGTATTCTTTTTTTTTTACCCACGTTCAAAGGCCTTGTTTAGTGTCTCTTAGCTTAATTAGAGGAAGGAGTGCCATAACGTGATCCACATTTTGTATTTTAACAATCCTCCATTGATTATTTTAAGTGCACTGATTAAATATTTTTGTATTGACAATGTAATTCATTTGATTTCAGGCAAGATTCTGAAGAACACTAACACATAGAGTAGACAATTTAGAAAGCTGTCACTCAACACACAGAAGAAGTGATGGAGATTAATAGTTTCACTTTGTGTTAAAGGACTTTTTCAGGCTTTCTGTTGCCTGCTGATGTGTGATCTTTCTCCAAGTTTCAGGAATGTCAGCAGGCTTTGCATTATGTGCTTCAGCAAAGTCATGATTGTATTTGTTCATGATGTATTTCCAGTAGTCTGAAGCCTCAAGACTTGCATCTGGAAAAATCTCCCAATTAGGGAATATTTCTCTGTAGCGTTTGTAAGGATGACGTTTGTTGTTTGTTTGACTGCAGCTAAAACTAATTTTACTTACAACAAGAGAGGAGCAGATGTCAGTGCAAAGTTTCTTTGTGTTATTCCGCCTGTATCTCCCCAGACCATTTGGCCGGTGTAGTGAAGCATGGTGTTTAGTATGAGCTTCTCCTCCAGCCTCACAGGGAACACCACAGAATGGACACTGTTCACCACATCCAATCACTCTCTTGAAAAGCTCATTCTGAGGCTGCATATGGAGACACGGCAGTTTGTCTTTAAAGGTTGATTTTTTGAACTCATCTCTCAGAGTTTCTTTCATGTCATTCACAGAATTTGTGAGGCAGTCAGCAAACTTGTCCTGGTCAGCATTGTTCAGGATCATGAATGCACCAAGAGCATCCTGGGAAATGACCAGCTTATCACCAAGTCCTTTACAGATGTCCTCCACTAAAGTTTTCACATCCAATCTTTTTTGTGTTTTGGCTTTTTGGATGGCTTCATTGACGTGGCTGACACTCCACTCAAGACGTTGGTTCTCAAACTCAAACATTTTAGAGGAACTTGAAAAATGTTCCTGTATTTTTTGAAGGATCCACTTCTGTACATAGCTCTCATAGGAGGTAGTGAAGCTCAGATAGTCATCAAAGCTTTGCTTTGAAAGCAAATCTAGTAAAATGTGGTACTGGAAAGCGACTCGTGTGCTGAACTCCGTCTTCTTCATCATTTCATCCACAATAGAAAGACCCAGGTGACGATTGATGAAGTGTTCAACAGAAGGCTTCAAGCATTTCTTCACAAACTCTTCAGCTTTCCTCTGACACTGATCTCGTTCATGAAACACATCTTTGAAATCAGCACAAAACTTTTCCTTGTTGTTCTCTAAACATCTGTGAGGATCGTTTACTTCTAAGAAATCTTCGTGCATTTTCTGAAACTTTCCGGCTGCGAATCCACAGATGTGCAGTTTCAGGGAAACTTCAAACTCTGTGTCCTTCTTAAGATCTTCATTCTTTTCCAGATGCTGGTCAATGATATGTAGTATCTCTTGGATGTAGGTGTCATGGTAGTTGCTTTTTTTTACATTTTTTTCAGCCACAAATTGTTTGCAGGTGTTGATGATGATGTCAGCATTTTGTTGTGCAACTTTGGCATAATTTTTAATGTTCAAACGCTTCAACATCTTTTTTAAGTATCCTTCTACATTATATTTAAAAGACTCCTTCCCACAGTTTTCCAGCCTTTTTTCATCTAATATTTCTTGAGCATGACTTCCCCTGTGTGCCAGATTTGCCCGCAAACACTGAGAAACATTCACAAACACATTTGTGGCCTCTAGTTTAGCAAAAGGCAGAGTTTCCAATGTTTCAGCCCACATCTTGTTGAATTCCTCGTCAAGCTCATCATCGCTCATCTCAACCTTTTTCTTTCGACATTCACTAATCAGTGCACACACTGCTTTTTCAATTTCTTTTGTGTGATTTTCCTTAATTTTGTCGACCTCTGCCATCCCCTGTTTGATGTCCACTGCTGCTTGAAGCTGGTTGAGTACAGACCGCTCAGTTTCTGTTCGAAGGCTTCTTACACTGTTTTCAAACTCTGCTTTGTAACCTACAACCAGATGGACATGACCACCTGTTTGCTTGAAGTAATGAGTTACATTGTTGAGTAGTTTTGACCCCAAGTCAGACATCACTGTGACAGCTTCAGTTTTCAAATGACGGTGAAATTGTGCCAAGTCAGATTTTTGTGATTCAGCAGCAACTGTACCAAAATTAGAGATTTTAGTTTCTGCATTTGTGACCCAGTTGTACATTTCTTTTTTGAAGTCCCATACCCATTTGTTGAATTCTGTGCAGAGTTTTATGTAAGCGTCAGCGACGAGGCTGTTTCTGAAGCTGAAAAGAAAGTTTTCATGCTTCACTGCATTCCACAGACTGGTCATCCATTCTTTAAAGTCCAGCACATTGTTAACAGTTGAACCACTGTTTCCCAGCAGCTGGATGATGTTTTTCTTGAGCTCATAGACTGCCTCGCTGTAGCCTGTGTTGACTGGAGCCATTGGAGGGTTTCCAGTCCAGAGACCAGGAATGTAGCAGTTCCCAGTGTCAGGATCATACTCCATCACATCAGTGAAGCTCTTGTTCTCTTCTCTTCTTTCCATTTTGGCTGCTACCTGGGTCATCTCGTTCAACTGTTGGAAGAGCAGCTTCCGATCTCGTAAGTTCTTCTCGTGGGCTGAAACATCCGACACGTTCTGGTGAACAAAGTAACATTTGGGCTTTTTGCTCACTTCCTTCATCCGGAGGAAAGCATGCACTACTATTTGCAGGATGTCCTGCATTTCTGTTGAATTCTCCATTGCAATGTTGATGATAGTGATGTCGCTGAGCCCCACAACAAGTGTTGCCAGTTCATTGTCATGTTCATAGCTGTTGTCCAGCTGGGCGAGTTCTGGTGACTTCAGGCCTTCAGTGTCAATGATCATCATGAAGTCACAGTTCAGCTCTTTTTGAAGCTTTTCATCAATCCTGATGAGCAGCATGAAGGCACCTCGAGTGCATCGACCACTGCTGACTGCAAACTGCACTCCAAACATGGTGTTCAGGAGAGTGGACTTCCCTGTGCTCTGAACTCCCAGAACTGTAACAACCAGTAGCTTGTTCTTTGGACAGACCAAGTCATTGAGCTGAGAGAGAACATCACTAACCCATGTCAGAGGAATGTTGGACGCCTCACCATCTACAAGCTCCAGGGGAAATCCATCAAGTAACAACTGTGCACAGAGTTTGGGCAGATGATGGACTTGCTGACGTGATGGATGTTTTTCTGGAAGAGCCCGTGAAGCTTCATAGATTTGACCCATTTCACGGAAGAAGTGTTCAGTGCCCAGTGAACTGTTGGAAAGCTGTCGGTCAATTTCTTTGATCTCTGTATTGTTCTCCGAGTTCTTGCACTTTTCTTTGTACTGCTCCCTCAGTCCAGACAGTTTTATGCGAGACATGTTATCAAGGTTGATTCGTATCCACTTCAGAAAAAAGTTTCTCTCTAAAGTGTTGCTTGATATTGCACTGATAAAGGATGCCATTGCTGTGGAAATTTCACAAGAGTTTTGTTTCTTTCGCAGTTCATCTTTCTGCAGCCGAAGGTCACTTTTGTACTTCTCAATGCCTTCACATCCAGTGTTTCGAAGTCGAATCTCTTCTTTTTCTAAGGAAGTCAAATCTTTCCATATTTGTCCTTGCAGTGGCAGCTGATCATCTTTGTACTTAAGGATGTCTTGAATTTCATCTGTGATGGCATCTGCCCTTTTCTTGCCAGCCTGGCACTCTGGAGCGTCTTCATCCACCCTGATTCCCAGTTCATATGCAGTCTTAGTCATCTGCTCAATTGGCATCTTCATGTTTGTTTTTTCAACTACATGAGTTACTGCTTCTCTCAGACATTTGACAAAGTGTGCATCATTCATGGCTTTTGTCTTCAAAATTATGTTGTTTTTTGTCAAGGACATGTCAGTTGCTACTTGTTTTACATCATCTAGTCTAAAGCTCCTGCTCTCGTAGTTTCCCACCAAGAACATCTCACACTTGCTGTGTTGGTTCGTCAGTAGTTTACACTGAGGTTCCAGATTGTCAAAGAAAACAAAGACTGCTGCAGATGTTTCACACAAAAATGAGAACTGAGTTTCAAAAGAGGCAATGTCTCCTCTGAGGTTAGCTAAAGCCACTGGTTGGTTGAAAATGTCAATGTTTTCATTGCCACACGGAAGGTACCAAGTTATTTCAGCCAGTCCATTGGATATTCTTCGTGGACTGTCTCCACAGTCCATGTTGTGGTGAACAAAGGTGTCATGGTACTGCTGATGGCTGCTCAGAAGCTTGTTGAGGGTCTCTGACTTGGACAAAGAGCACTCACCCAGTCTCACAAAAGAAATCATTGGCAGTTCAGACAGAATGATTCGGTCTTCAATGAAACCTTTGGATTCAGAGAGTGATTTGGGTCTGTACTTTTTAACGATGTCTCTCAAAGCCCACACCATCAGTGTGCTCTGATTTTTATCACAATCAGGAAGCAGCAGAGGCACAGAAAACTGACACATGGACATTTTGAGAGCTAATTCCTGCTGCACAAAACCATCAGAACACAGAAAGAGAGCAGTGATGATGTCCAGAGGGTTTAACATGTCAGCAGAGTTTAAACTCCTCATGAGATCATGTAGCTCAAACTTGGTATTTTCCGACACATCACTTTCACATTCTGATGTATATTTCACATTTCTGGCTGTTACATTCACCATCATCAGTTTCTTTAAAAAATACCAAGGGAGGTCTTGTTTACTCTTGGCACATTTATCATCAGTGGTCTTCTCATCAATCTGAAGTATCTTACTGAGTGACAGCTTCTGTGTGTAGAACTGCTCCAATCCCAGATCCTCCAAAAGGCACTCAAGGTGGGTCTCTGAGGAGAGCAATATAAAGGTTGAATGTTAAATCAGTAAATTTGATTGGATTGGAAAATGAATAGCTCATATGTAAAGAACTGGAACGGGCAACGATGCATCCTGTTAATAAATGCTGCATTGTTTACTTTTTTCATACTCTTTTAGATGTTGCAACTGTGTTCATAATCTGAATTTTTTTGGATTTAATGCATTGACTTCAACCACTGATCTATTTTAAAATCAATGCTACTTTCTATTTCACTTGTACGTTTCACAATGATTTAGATGGAAAGGAAGATACCTGTATTAATGAACATAATTGATTTCATTTATTTTTATCAAGTCTAGCGTTGTTTTTATCACCCTCCAAAATTTAATGTTGTTAATGTCTGGCCACTAATTCCTGAAGTCAGGAACTCATGAGCAGCCAAGGTTGAGTTGTTAGAGTGTGTTCAGTCTCCTATCTCAACTTTGAAGAGTGTACAAACAAAACACTGAACCCTTGGTCCAGTGGTGTGTGAGCACCTCACATGGCATCTGCTTCTGGTGTGTGAATATGGTGAATAATGTCATCCACTCTGAAACGGTAAAATGCCCGATACGAGTCAAAGCCATTTTATCATAACTTCAATATTTTAACATTGCAGAACCTTTAATTCAATAAATGGGGTGACTCAAATTGCATAATGGACCAATACACGGATGAATTCCCCCAAGTCAATTGACGATATGAATACAAATTTATTCAATACAAGGAAAAATACTAATCCAGCTGAGAAAAAGTACTTTTCTATTCTAATGTTTATACCCACTCAAGACCAGTTGGTTTGTTTTTTTCCTCATTGATACATTGAGATGGGTAAAATACATTGTTAAAAGTTACTTTGATTGAAATGGTTAAAATACATACATTGAAGTGCATGGTTTAATTTTACAAATAGGGAAAGTTAATTTTTTTTTTTAAATAAAATAATAATAAAAAAAAAAAAAAAACAATAATTAAAAAAAAACATGTTTCCAGATGTTATACTTATTCCAAATTTTACCAGTTTATCTTTTAGAGGCAATTATTCGAACCTCACTCAAAAGGTCAACACACAACAACCTCAATCAAACATGATGCCACCTTCCGGAAACAAATCCCAACTTTAGAATAAAGGACATGTGCTTCCACCTCTCAATTTCAAACAACACATCCTTCTCACACTATAAAAATCAAGGAGTTCCCACTGTGGGCGATGTCTTCATCAGCAGGAGTGTCCCACTGCAGAGACAGTGACTCACTGCTAATGTTTGAGACCATTATCTTGACTGGAGGGTTCATCTCTGAGACAATAATAGAGAAATATTTCATGACTTAAAAAAACTCAATCTTATTTTTCAAAAACAATGTTACAGTTGTTGACAATGTAAAAACATACAGTTTTCAATTCAGAGAGCTCATTTTTTATTTTTAACTTACTTGCTGAGTCTGACATGGAGGCTGCTCTGTTTTCAGTTCCACCTCCTGCAGTTGTTAGATCAACACAAGACTTGTTGTCAGAGTTCAATCCCTCACATTCTACAGGACTTTTTTCTTATTGTGAAGAAACATTTATCAGCAGAGGAAACAAATAGCTTCCAGTATTTCATCAAAACAGTAGAACAGTCGGGAGTTTCTGTTTAGTGTTATTCAGAGAATCTGAGAACTTACTGTCATATTCAGAAGAGTCTTTTTCACTCCTCTCAGGACCAAATGAATCCCCTGATGCATCAAAGAATTCCTTATGTATTGACAAAATGATTATTATTTCAAATGTTCATTTATGATGGTATTACATTATTCCTGATACTATTCTGTTACCCAGTAGTTTGTTTACCTCTTCCTCTCCCTCTGAGCTTTCCATCCTGGCTTCACTCTGTTTTCTCACACTCAGTCAGATCAAATTACCTCTGACTGAAAGAAACAGAAAAAAAGAAAAGACATCAATCGTGAAAAAGTGCACATCCACATAACAGCTGCAGTTAAGATTAAATAGGTGACATGTAAAAAGTAGAAGTAAATCTCTACATTAAATTTACATAAAATAAACAAAACTAACCTTCTTGGTTGAAGAGTCCATGATGACGTTGCTCTTTTCTGTCTGCCAAGAAGAGCTGATGTGAATCGTGGTTGCATGTGATATTAGTCCTTTGAATCTTGTGGCACACCCTTCCTGCAAGTGACTGTGTGAAGCTTCAGCACTTGTTTTTATCAGCTCAATGAATATGCATACTTTCACTTTCCTTTCTTCATTGTAACATGAGAGTGACTTGATCCCGTACCTACAACAGATCAAACTGTTATTTTACTACGTAGTGATCGGACAAGCTTTTCAGTCCGACAAAACCTCTTTATGAGGTTTTAAGAGTGAACATGATCATATTGTTTACCTACTTTGTCACACTTTATTTATGTTGAATGCAGTATTGATTTACATGCAGTGTTGGGAGTAACTTGTTACAAAAGTAACACAATCACAGTAACTTATTAGTATTTGCAGTAGCACAGTAATATAATGCATTACCAATAAAATGTACACGGTGCAATCTAATTGATGCACGTTAGAGTGATTTGTAGCACAACAAGAACACCAATCTGAAAGTAAAACTTATCTCCTGCTGCTGAGATGACTACAGACTACAGACACAGAAAGCTTATGTTGTTTGGGATTTGTCAAGAGTACTGACCAGGTTGACTTCCAGGGAGCTCAGGTACAGTCCCACTATGAAGCAGCTCCATCAAAAGGTTTTCACCAAGTACAGGGAAGAAGGTGATATATGCACTCGGTGTTCTTTTCTTTTCTTTTTTGTTATATTATATTCTGTCTTTTGCTTTGTTGTGTGATGTTTTAGGTTTATGAAAGTTTGAGTATGTGATTAATATGTTTATGCTTCTTCCCACTTTTTTTCAAGCATAAGTTTTAATTGTATTCATTGTTTTGTTTTTATTTATGTTCAAAATAAAACAAACAAAACAATCTCCAAATCATTCTTCACCTTTTCTGTGGTTCAGTTTGAAACCTCAGGGCTTGTTAGAGTAACATTAGCATTTTACTTGACATTTGCATTTAACCATCAGCAGTGATTACATTTAGCTTCCAAGTTTAAAAAGACCATCAAACACATTTGAGCCAGGTCGTTCTCTTGACCACATGTTGTGGTTTCATGCTATTCTTGACCTGAAAATCCGCTCCAGTCCACATGTTTCTTGATTTTTTATTTTAGCTGGTTCAACATGCTTTCTCTTTCATTTCCTCCCTCTGCAGTTCCTCACTGTCTCCTGGTATGCGGTCTTTTCGTCAGTAGGTGGCAGCACTGCTCCATTACCGTGAACAAACTACCCGGAAATTACCACAAGGAACGAATTAGAAAACTTCCGGTCAGATTGAATCTGCTGAAATAAACAATTTGCGAACCTCCTGCGATGACCTGAAGAGTTTGTGACTCCACTTTACCATTAGACGGTGAGTCCGACATCATTGTGAATTAAATGAATGAGGCTTCACGGGTGTTCGTGGTTGGCACAGTTAGCTTAGCTTAGCTCGCCGTCCACTCTGCAGCGCTAACTGGCCACCGTGAGCGTAGCTAGATGCATCGATCCATTTCTCACTCATTAACATAGTTTTAATCATCACTGTGGGTAAAATGCACAGTTATGACACTTCTAGGAAGCTATCCGTGATAATCTCCTTTTAAAGAGGTGATTTAGAGACTTCAGCTGTGTTTAAGCTGTCAGAACCTGATTATTGTAATTAATCGTGACACTATGTAGCCACTTGATGTCTGTACAGAACTACAATATGGTTTAAATGATTATGAATAAATAATAATAAATAAAATCTCTATTCCAGGAGTGTTTAACTCTTTTGAATCCAGGAGGCAGACACAACCTCATCCCAAAGGGACTAGTCTGTTTTTTGGATTAGATTTAAATACAGACTTGGATAAAAGTTTTGTTAAGTTTTTATAATTTGTTTATTATCTTGTTTTGAAGTCTAAAAGGAAATGTTATTTAACTATGTAAGTTAAAATTAGTGCAACCACAAAGGTAAACATTTTTCAGTGAAGTTTCCTGGTACAAACTACAATGAAATAACAGAAACTCCACGGTGAAAACATTCAAAACAAAAATGACTTTCATTGGAGAATCAAAGTGGATGTCTTCTTTGTGATTCCACGGTCCTGAATGGAGCTTTTGGCTGCTTCTGATCTGCACACTGTATGTTCGACACCCCTGGGTGACAATCACGAATAAAGAAAGGTGATCGTGTCAACACACCTTTCCACATAATGTTGATATGCATTTTTCCTAATGCATTTGCAGTGAAAGTGTAGGCGAGTGGTCCGACCAAGCTGCATGGGATTGTTACAGAAGCATGACAGTGATTCAAGATCGGCCTTTTTCTAAACATTATTTGCTGGAGAATGAGAGAAATTATGCACCATGTGGTCCTGTTTCCACTGGACATGCCATTCCAAAATAACATTCTCAAACTCAAGAACAATGTAGCCTCCTTAAGAATCATACATTATTGAATTTAAAGTAATTGGGCTGGCCAACCCAAAAATTGTAAATTAAATGAAAATAGACCAATATTAAGTTGCAAGAATAATTATTTCTGAACACTGGCTAATGGCAATAAACTGCATGTTAGTAGAAGCAGAAAAAGCTGCAATTCTTTCCAAAATTAGTCCATCTTTATTTGAAATGCAGCTAAGTTATGTGCAGTTAGTTCCCTGTTCAATGCTGATTTTCAAACTGAATACATAAACTTATCATGGACCAGCTGGGTGAATTTGACAGCAATCGATGCTATCCATTGGATTTTTATTTATCTTGGATTATCTGTTGATCTGGACGTTTTTGTCACCGCAGACCAGTCAGTCCACTGTTCAGCATTTTGTGATGCTACAGGTTCATGCACATGAGAAAAGGACGAGGATTAAAACTCAATCGCATTCAGTTGATCTTAATTTCTTGGTTAAGGGGCAGTTATGAGATGAAAGT
>OMNM01002623.1:0-10452 GCA_900302745.1 Parablennius parvicornis | reverse complement strand
CGCACTTGGCATGCAATTAATAAGCTAAAGGGACGTGAAGGATGCTGCACCACTAAATATCAAGGTGGTTGACCCGAGGATATTTGATCCCATTACATCGATTTGAAATATAAATGAAAGAAAACATGTATCAAATAAAAGCATGGTTTCCTACCGATGTCTGTTTCAGCTCGCAATTAACTTAATAAGCGCTGTCCTCCAGCTGCAGTGCCAAATAAAACCATGTGCAAAAGAATGTATGAAACTTTAGATTCGGGAAGATTTACTTGGCAGAAGGCCCTTGTGAAGCTGCACATTAATCCAACTGTGCCATATGAGATCATATAATAACCATATGGCGTGCCAACCAGCCTACACAAAACTATAAGGTGATTACTTGTGCATGAGGAAATGCCCATTTGAAAGACAACAATGCCATTTGACTACTGTATGAGCAGCACCAGAGAAAAATGGTAGTTTGGAAATTTATGAGTTAGATGTTTCTGCATGTTTACTGGGAGTCTTTGTTCTACTTGGATGTGCAACTTTGTAACTCACTTAGTTTGTTGTCTCATCAGGACCCAGACAAGACTTTCAGAGGATGAGATAGAAAAGCTGAGGCATGCAGTGCAGGAAGTGAAAGGCTCCACAACTCTGCAAAAGAGTAAATGAATGAAAACGTAGTTCTAAACTCAAAACAACAGCTCTTGGTTGCCTAGTGAGGGTAACTGCATTGCAAGTTATTTGTCCCTCTCTCTCTGTGTTTGCGTGTGTGCGTGTGTGTGTTGGTGTTTGAATGACAATGAGCAAAACGGTGGGACGGATTCTGTGAAAGACCCTGTCATTTCGCATCATGTCACTTTACTTGGCTGACTGGTGCTAATGGTCCCCAGCCTCACTGGCGGCAGGGGAATTGATTACAAAGCTTAGTGCTGCTACCATCAGCTACCACATTTCTTTTTTTTTTTTTTTTAACTGAATGTGGTGTGAGTTCTATATGCATATACGTGTGCGTTCCATTCGCACTTTTCTAAAAGCTTTTATCACATTCAACCTGTAAAATGAATCATAACTCATACATAGATAGCGGTGCTTATTATGTTCATGGAAGATGCTGGCTGTGATGAATTGAAAAAATAATGGAAATGCATAAATATTATGTTTGGAAAAACAGGTCTGCAAAATGACAGAAGATCTCTTGTGAACGCTTGACTGATGTATCAGCCAGAATTATAAATGACTGAGATGAACTGGGTACCTTTATTCATAATGATAGATCATTTTGAAGTTAGATAACAATTTGGTATCACTGTATGAGTTACATTGCTGTGAACAACTGGATGCTTGGTGAAAAAACAGTTTCGCATCTGAGCACACATTGTTTTTGTACTGTACATTCAAGGTTATGTGGCACTATGATGATTTGCCCTCAGGGATGATGCGTTTGCACTTGATCATCGACGCTTTAATGCATCTGGACTGTTTGCATTTGCACACAAAGGACAGTCTCATTTCTCATTGATCAGGTCTAATGCCTTTTTTTTTTTACATTCATGCACATGAGGTTGAAGAGAGGTGTTTAAATACACCTCAGATGTCTTCCTCATAAAACACTCAGTGCAGTAAAGTGTATTACTACCACATAGAAAAATTACTCCATAATACGATATAATTTTGAGCTCATCAAAAAATGAAAAAACAAAACCTGATCATTGTCACTGGTGATGCAGATGGTTCAAGAGAGACTTTTTGGGTCACTCAGCTGAGCCGCATTATAGCCTATATGTCAGTATTTTCATATATCAGTTCACTTGGTTTTGATTGTTTTAGTAAGAAACTCCCTCTAAATTCTTAAGGTCGATAATCCTGAGTAATCCAGACGCCAGTGTCACAAGTTTCTAATCTTGATATTGCAAAAACAAACATGGAGTGTAACCTATCATTAACTTGGGCGGTTGTTGCTTGTGGTCACTTGGATTTTGTGAAGATCTTTGGACTACCAAGGTGGGGGGAAAAAAAAAACAACCTCAACTCAATTTATGATAAGACTGTGGGAAGCAGGAGTGCACCGCTGCCTGACAGTTGTTATGGGAATTCAGGGGTGTACTTATCTGAGCGGAGGCAAATCACTTGAGTTGTTTGTTGCTATTCTGAACGCTGCAGGATTTTTAAAAATGAATATTTCCATTTTACCTTTGGTTCTGCTCATGTCATCATCTTATAAAGGCCGCAAGAGGGGGGATTAAAGAGTTATTTTATATCATCTGACATTTATGCTCTCTGCTCTTTAAGTATAAGACCACAATATTTGTAAACACCATATGTTTTCTGAAAGTTTATATTTAATGTTCAGATTGCTGGTGGGCACATTGGGTCAACGGTTCACCCTGACTGTGGGGATCCTGAGTTTTAATTCCAGTCAGGAAGGGTATCCAGGGTCATAACAAGCAAAGTCTATTGGAAGACTTACATTGATCGCTGGTAGTGATCCCTGTACAAGGGAACAGCTGAATAGACACTTCTTCTGATTGCGTCACGTAAAACAATAGAAAAAATAGAGGTAATAAAACCTTTTTAGGAAGATGGAGGTGAAAAGTTTGAGTCGTGATGGAAATGCTTGCCAAAACAGATTCCACTTTTGTAGTCTGAAGTCTGCAGATGCAAAGCGGCAGTATCTTCTCTGGGTTAACTTTTTGGTAAAATTAAACTGTCTGATAAGTCAGGCGTATGTTCTTTCTTGTTTTTCATGGACCTGCTTAAGAATCACAACCAGCAACATCCTAAATATTTTCTGATGAGCACTAATAGCAATTGAGGAATGTAATGTCTAAGATACTGTAATGAAATGTCATTGCTTTTCCCGCCTTGGTAATTCAAAGGTTTTGGATTTGATTTCATACATTTGTGCACTTGTTTTATCACTGTATAAAGACACTGTACAGTGGCTTGACATGGCACAACCATTCTGCCTGATTCAGTTTAATGACAGATAATAAACGTTAGGATAACTTCGCTTTGAAGGCATTGCAGTGTTTTCTACATGTGCTGTATGTGATTTTCTGTAGTCCTTTTTGTCACAGCCAGTACCTCTTTGTACTTTAAACACGTGGTTTTCAACACCATCACTGTCTGTAATTTTTGGATATCTCGTAAAGTAATGCACCAATATATCTGAATGAATATATAACAATGTTGAGAAAGCAGATACAATTAGCAATTGATTATTGATTGTAGTTACTTCTATAGAAAGGCATCAGATTTCTTAAGAAGTTACAGCAAAGTCACAGCCACAGTTGGGAGATCAGCTCCTCCATACCTTGTATTGTTTTAATGGTGCAGTGACACATCAGCCAAACTCCCAGCAATGTAAAGATCTGAGTCACCCAACAAATTCCCTAGGGAGTTTCTGAAATTATGAGAAAGAGAGGATGCATCAGTCAGCCTGATGAGCAATACAGGTAGAGACGGCGGTAATTATAGTTTTTCAAAATTTCAAAATAGTTGATGCATTTCTTTCAAAACTATTTGACATGTTTTCCACTGCTTTGAGACTAAAAGAGTGTGCATGAGTGAATTTTCATTGGGTATTTCTTCTTGCAAATGCAGACAGATTAGTGTTGATTGAGGATTTTATGCAACAGTAATTTGGCAATCTGTCTCATTTGTTGTCAGATGCAATAAACAGGTAAAGACATTTTATGGATTGAATGATGGTACAAAGTTGCAAATATCAAACTATATAAAAGCAGATGTTCAATCCAACATCAGCAGATGAAATAAAGTTGAGAAAAACTAACACAGATTTTGTCCAACTGAATCAGTCATGATGTAGTCTGCAGGAGTGACTCGACTTGGAAGTTGTAGTTTGAAGCACGTTAAAACTGAGAAACAGCTGCAGGTTCACTGTCTATGCTGCTATACCGGAAGCTTTCAGAGATTCATATGCAGTGTTGGCCAAAGGTGTATTTGCAAATGCAGAGAAGAAACATGCTTGAAGAATGTTGGTTGTAAAAAAAATGGCATGATGAGGGAAAGGTAGAGCAGAAAGGAAGAGCTATTGCTTAGAAAGGTCCATGCCACAAGCTTTTTTTCTACTAAAAACCCTAAAGTAGGCATCAAGTATTACTTTTCCTAACAATTATTGCAGAACAGTAACCTTACTTGACTCTTTGTATCACTTACAAAATATCAGATGTTTTCATACTTTGCGTCCCCTGACCTTTACTCAGCATTTATATAGCTAATCTATTAACCGAAATAGGAGGGAATCTAAGTCTAATTAAAAAAAGTCCTCACGCATTTTTGCTTGGCAGAAAGGGGGGGAAGAGTGAGTGTACAGCAGATGTGGTGTGGTTTAGAGAGGATTTTACTGTTGCACTTGTTGAGGGCTGTTTTGCGGAGTGTTATCGCTTCTCTGTGCAGAAACCCTTTTGCAGGTTGTGAACTGCTGGCACTCCTCATGCCAATCAAAACTCACATGTTTTTGCACGCTTACATACTTTATTGATAGTTTTTCATCAGTAGTTCAGGTAAAGAAGTTCATCTTCAGTTGCACAGTTTAAGGTACACATTCATTTCAACTGATAGATGAAGGCTAACACCTCATGTGTAACAGAATCGGTTTACCATCATGGGACAGGGAGCTTGTGAACTTGTTTAAAGGCCTGCAATTTAACAGAGTAAAAGGCACTTGGAACTTGTCTTTACTAATTTGTAGAAGATCAAAAAAAGCATATGTTTGTTGATATTATGTATTCATCTTATTTATACTTTTGGTATTTCTACTATAACCACGTGATTGATGTTAGTCATGAGAGGTCGGATCCAATTCAAGCTGACACTGTGACACAGATACATCTTGGAAGGGACAACACAGGTGTACTATGTAACTAAAATTAATATGATTTTTCATTTGAGTCTTTATTTTTATGGGTACTTTTTTACATTCGCTTTTTGCATTTGGACACAAATAACTGTATTATCTTCCCCTTATAATCTCACATAGCATATGTCTTGTACATTTTTATTACCTCTACAAATGATTAATGTGTGTTAAAATGAAAGGGTCAACAAAGCTTGGCCTTATGCACTGTAAAATCCTACACTGCACTCACCTCACCAACATTTGACTTGCCAAGATTTATATTGATCTCGATCCCACCTGTGAGTGCCATCAAACCCCCGCCCACTGATACCCACACATTCTGGTCATGTCCTTCATTATGCATTTACTGGTCAGAAATATTTGCCTCTATCTCAGCATGCAAGAGCGCTCCACTTAACCTGATGGCTCTAACTGCTCTATCAGGGATTGTACCTCCCACTCAAACATTACCAAATCAAATCAGGCACGTTTTGTCACTGTATTAGCACAATGCTAAATTCTGCTGAAGTGAAAATCACCTATTCTCCTGTCCCACTCCTCCTGGATAACAGATATACTTACATTTAGTGAGCTGGAGAAAATCAGTTGCATAATAAATGGTTCACTTACATACATACATACATACATACATACATACATACATACAGCATCGTAACCTGCTGTGTTCGCAAACCCAAACGAAACGGAAAAGACATTTCGAAAAGAAATGGCCCTGCGGGAGGATCCAGCCTTGTAGGATATTAGGGTCTAAAGACAGATACGTCCTTGAGAAAACCTTTGCAATTTTAGCCAGTGGTAATAGCACGGCAAACTTGTAATTAATACATTTTCAAAATAATACTTCACAGATCTATGGTTTCTTCTCAAGAATCAATTGGAAGTATTTCATGATGGAACTGCTATCTCGTGGAGATGCTTTTGGATAAGGAGGGACTGTGATTGAGCAGATGGTGTATGTGACAGCAGCAATTTTCATCCGATGTCAGTATTTGCAGTCAGAGTTTGGCAGATTGATGGCATTTTCACAAATTTTTATAGACACACTGTACTAAATCCACACTTGTGTTTGCTGGTTTCAAATCTTAAAATCTTTGTAAAACTTTTAAAACAAATATCACAGTTTACCAGAGTTCAGTGTGTCAAGCTGAAAGCATTTTCTATAAGTGCCGCTGTGTTTGGGCCAAGTGCAGCACTTACGTATTCACGGGTACCTTTTTGATTCAGCCCTGAAAACAACAACAAGCCAAACTGCTTCATGCAAATTTAGCTGTTTCACAGTCACAGTTGGACGATTTTTCTTTTTCATGCATTACCTATTTTGATGCTGTGAACTACTCAGTCTGACGATGAAGTAAAAGTTAATTAATCTGAAAGAAAATCTCTTTATGATCTTTGATCTCTCTCTTTTAAAAGAAAACACGTCAGCATACAAATTATTAAAGCTGGATTATCAGCTGAATAAGCAAAGAAAAAAACCTCCATGGGGAAACTTCCTGCTAAACTTCCTGGAAATGATCTGATAGAGATGACTTCAATAGTAGCCATCAATTGTTATTGAGCGTGTGCTTCATACTTACTGTACCATATAATGGTAGACTACTGTAAGCGCTTACAGTAAGTTCAGCTTACAGAGTCTGGAAAATAATGGTCATTAAAAAGTGCTAAAATCTGTCATAACAACAGTAAAACTTTTAGATGTCTTTAGGTCTGGAGACAGGATGGAAACTTTGGCTTCGCAGACCTAATATTTAGGTCATGTTTTTATAGACGTAATATTTAGGTTCAGTCCTCGCAGTTTATGTGTCCATGTGGGCCCCTTTCCGGTCATGCCTCACGTAGCTACTCCTGAGCTAACAGCAGACAGCACAGAAGTCTTATTTTGACTAGACGGCCAGCAGATGCTGATTCCTCGGCTCAGTCCCCGCTCTTATATGACTTCCCTAACGGAAGCGACCTGGTTTCCTTCAGGGAAACCTGACATCCGAGTGCGAATAGCGGGGGGAGTGAGACACCTGGAACACGCCACTAGCATGTGGGATGGGGTCAGTGTGCCTTCCCCAACTGTCTGCCACATTCCTACCAAATTTAACCTCCCCTTCCTCTCACTGTTTGTCTGTCTGAGTCTTCGTCTGGCGTGTTCATTCCTAACATCTCGGCTCCACCGCCTCTCCCATCCTCTGCGTCTCAATCATTGTGTGTCAGAGGATATCGTCCATGCAATAGGTTTGCTTAGATTATTCACAGATGAAAACTTCTAGACAGTCGGGATTATCACAAATTGCTCAGTCAACAGTGTGGATGGTTTCTCCAAAAAAAAGAAAAGAAAAAAGTATTCATACCTCCATTTCTGAACAATGAAAGGTAGCCTATTTTAAGTACAGGAAGAATGGATCGTATTTCCAGGAATAGTATTATAATGATCTTAAATTACTACGCTGTCGAAATGTCTTTCGCTGGCACGAAGACGCACTACTACTGAAAACACATTGAGAACCCGTAGTCGGACTAAAATTCGAAAATAAAGTCCAGAACCAGGCGTCCTCTGATAACTTCAAGGAGAACCTCAACGGTTTCCTTCTGACCTTCACGTACCTGAATTTGGCTTTATAACAAAGATTAGAGGAGAAAATATAAAATGATAGAACCAATGGAGCAAACAATTGGCACCACATTGAACAATGTTTTCCAAAGTATTTTCCAAAGACTTTATTTATTTTAGATTGATTTAACTCATTATTGCTTTGTTGGTGCAGTGTAATTGAAAATGGGTGATCACTGCCTCCTGAATCCTGGTCCACAAGCACATAAGACGGACACCCTGCTTCTCAACAGACTTTGTGATCGCTCAAATGCATCGCAGCACAGACCCATAGACATTCCAATTAGAGAAAATGCAGGATGTGGCAGGACTACTTTTAGAAGCTCAGAAATGCATCTTTAAATCCAACAACCAAAAGACTCTTTGCTAACAAGTGCCTTAATTAGACTGCAGTGTCACGGTCTCACATCTCTTCCCCAATAAATGACAGTTCACACTATACATTTTATTCTTTTGCACTTGTAAACTTTCTAGAATTCTTTTTTTTTTAATGAGTTTGTTATTTTCAAAATCAAGCTGATCAAAGTTAGAAACGTTACACCTGTGATGTAGTTTGCTTAAAATCTAAAAGTACTTTAGTAATTAAAATCATCTCTTTAATTAAATCGCACAGTTGTTATGAACTTCAACTCCCCACAGAACCTGAGTTCCACAAAGATGCAAAAATCTCTTCTTTCTGAACATGTAATCATAGACGTGAGATTATGGACATGTTTGGTATTGCTGCATTATTAATGCATGAACAAAGTGTTAGTGTTTAGCTTGTCATGTATATGCCACATATGCTGCTGTTGTGAATGTTTATGGTCTGTTTTTTTTGATAATTGCAAGTTTCTCATTTTATATAATGGACGTGTTGATGGTACAACCTATAATATTGGACGTCATCCGGAAACTGACTCGTTTTTGTATGAGTTTGCAATTATGTTTGAAATTCCATTTTTTTTTATCATGTAGGAGTACATCAAATTACTCCAATGCCTTTTATTTGTTTTTGCTTGTTTTCACATCGACACAAGATGTTCTGTATGTATCGGCACGCACGTGCCATGGCTTAGCCTCTCGTGTGTCTCGACTGAAGTGCACCAACAGACCAGACAGACTCCCCCCACCCGCCACTCCGCCTCTCCGTCCCGCCATCACCTTGGACCCTGCCCCCTTTTGGCCCCAGGTTCACCCACCACATCCCCTCCAGCACAGTTCAGTGCGGCCCTGTGAGACAGCTGCAGGAGACTCGTGAACAGGAACTCCTCTCAACTTCACAGGATGACCCGGTCACGCTCAGCCGTCACCGTGGGTGTGTGAATGTCTGGTTTGGTACGTGAGACGGAGCGGTGGAAGACACAGGAAGTGGGCCAGGCCCGGCGGCGTTGAGAAAAATCTTGCTGAGGTCAGAAAGGGTGCAGTGCCAATGTAGACAAATGGCCTTTTTAGCCATTTGAAAATTTAGGCTAAACAACTTTATTTGAAATTACAAAATTGTAAACTGGATAAATTAAATCTCTCTAAAATCTAAAACACCCCGACATGAGAGTCACAAATGTGTTTTTAAAAGGAACACACTTTATGCCACATTGAAATAAGGAATTTTCCCGTTTTTGATCTGGTAGGACCTGGTAAGGTTATAGCACTGGTCTGGCAATGTTTAATGTTTAACTAGGAGTATTTCACCGGAAGTGTCAACAACAGTCGCTTAGTGAACTTTGACTCCAGGTGGTGAGAATAAGAAATTTCAACTCCTTTCTGCACTTATTTCAATTCACTTCTATTGCACAATACAACACAGTCATGTCAAGGCAGTTTTACAGAGACAAACCCAACAAATCCACACGAGCAAGCATAAGCAATGCTGGAAAGAAAAAAAACTCCCTTTTAACGGGAAGAGACCTGTAGAACAAGTCTTATAGGTGGAGACTTTCTGCTGCTGTGGACTACAAAATGAGAAAGGGATAGCACAGAAGACAAAGAGCAACAAGCAAACAGACATAAATGCACTCTCTTAGTACTCAGCGAAAGAAATATTTAAAAATATGTAAATAAATGCTCATGGTTGAAAAAAGAGGCAGGAGTGGTTCTTGGGTTCTAATTGGTTTGGTGCCTGGGTTTTATTCATATTCTCTCAGGGAAACTGGAATCTGGCAGTTTATACATCCGCAGCATTCAATAGTACAAACTCCAGATATTTTGTTGTTCCTCATAGTGGCTTATATGTTGCAAAGCCGATATTTCACTTGTAGTACTGTGATTGCCTCTGCCACATTTCCCCACACACCCTTTAGAAATCTCAGAAATCTGTCAGAACAGCCAATATAAATCACAGCAGTGTCTTAGAAGCTTTCTACTTTCTCTCTCTGTCACTCTTTGACTTCTCACTCTTACCTCCTCCCTCTTGTTTCCCTCTTCAAAGATAACACACTCCCCGAGAGATACAAACTGTCAACATCAACTCCATTGATTGCTGTTGATGCAGAGCCAAAAGGAATATCCAACGTCTTGAAGGCTATAGCAATCAGTCTTTCCTGTCAGTCCAGCTGACAGTTGTGGTTAAAAGTTTTGTCCGCTGACACTGAATAACAACAGTCTATAGCTTTCACTTGATCTCAGCGTCTGTCCGTGGGATTTTTTAAAAAATTTATTTCACCACCTTTACTGGTAAAAAGAAAATAAACAATATCTTTGTCTGAAGAGGTGGAAGAGCTCTTGTTGTACCTACCATGATCTGAAGAACAAGTATTGATAGAAGCCTGCTGTGATTTACATTATTCTGGAAAGTGGATCTGACAGACATCACCTGTCAGTTTCACACATCTCAAACCTGTTTCTCCACCGTTTCTGGAAATAGCGATTCACAAAACAACAGGGTTTTAAAAATCCTTTTTTAAACCCAACGGTAAAATATCATATTACTGCATTCCATCTTAAGAAACGTCAAGATTATATATGATGAAATCAAATGAATGCATGTCTATAAACTTTCATGGAAATTGTG
>OMNM01002621.1:9083-22804 GCA_900302745.1 Parablennius parvicornis | reverse complement strand
GAAAATGTTACTCAATGCTCTTTTCACAGTGTTACATGTTTTCAAACCAAATTGGAAGTAAAACTTCAGCAACGGGAGGACATTTCCAAGTCTCTTCCTGTTGCAAGAGGAAAATCTGTTCAGACACCGGAAGGCTCTCAATCACATAATATTGTTTGCCTAAACTGTCGAACAGGACAAGGGCGAAAATGAAAAAAAGAAAAAAAAAAGGAAGTAACTCTTCTGACAGCTGCATTGCCAATAGATAACTTAAAGGACTGAATGAAATGGATTGAGCTTTTTTGTGTTGGAGTCTAAACTCTTTGTTCTCACTTTGTCAAGAATGAACCTGTTGAGATACGGCATGTAGCCGTGGTTGGAGAGGGGCCCCTCATTGTCATCTCTGAAATGTTCTTCAAGGGCCACGGGGTCATGAGGGATCTTCATCACTGTGCACAAGTTGTAAGACAGCACCTGACTCGCCACAGTGACAACAAAACACATTACAAGTGAGGAAATATAGTGGAATGCATCTGTTCAACACACAATATTATGCATATTTTGTGAAATAAAAAAAAATATTAAAAGTGAAGTTAAAGGTGAATCGGGTTTGTTTTTTTTTTTTATCTTTTTTCTGGACTTTTGAGCATCACTGGCCAAAACATGTTTTACTATTCAGACATTCTTGGTTAGTCCAGGTGATCGAAAAGATTCAGTAAGGTGCTAATTAAAAGTGGGGTTTTTCTTTTAAACATGATGCTTCTATCCAACATGGATCAAGGGTAGATTGAACAATAGTGAGATGACTATGATATAAATAAATCTCCAGAAATAGTGACTTTTGCAGCAGTGACCAGTGAGCATATGCGAGAGATAAAAACCCTTACAGAAGTCTGACATCAGACCTTTTAAAAAAAAAAAATCTGGGCACAGGGGCATCAGAGCCAGAACGCAAAGAAACTCAAATCCAGATTTTCACATAATAAAGTACTACATCTCTCTCTCTCACCTTTGATGGCAAGGTCAAGTTTGTCAAGTTTCAAGTGTTGACAACAATATATATATAATTATAACTATCTTACAAATAAAGTAACATGAATGAACGGTGACAAAATTACAGATCAATACTATATGGTCGCCTTCTTAAAATAATCGCCTTAGTCATTTTTTCAAGAAAAACAAAAAACTGAGCCATAAGTTGAATTTATGATATTTTTTAATTCTTTAACTCAACAAGATAATGACAACAGATTAATATTGACATACTGACAACAATATCATTCAATTATGTAACATTGGGGGAAAATGACTGTGACATAAGCAATTTAACACATTCAATTCTGTCAAAAATAAGGCATGAAAAACACACTAACTTAACTTAATGCAGAGGAGGCATGTGCATCTCCTCACTTCTCCTTCCAGCTCTACTCTGCTGGGTTCTTGACTGATGCCTACTAATATGGCAAATTATCAAAGAAGTGATGACACTCAACAGGCATGTTTCATTGACTGGAGGTTCTGTAACTTTCTTGTGTGGTCTGTAGTGAACCCAGTGTGTTCTTTAGTAAACCTATTGTTTATTCTTTTGTGAAGCCACTGAACGGTCTGCAGTGAACCTACCTTCAGTGGTTAAGTAGATTTTCCTACTCCTTGGAGCAGCCGCCATATTGACAAGCTTATAAAATTGCCTAAGTAAAATTCTCTTTTGACTTAGGCAAAATAAAACAGCCTAAGTCACACTCTCGACATAGACCAGTATACTAAAGGCTTATAATTACATGGTCTTTTTAACTGAGGGTGTTAGCGGTTTTACCAGAGGTCGGCAGCATCATAAGGAGTTGATTTAGGCAAAAAAAAATTTAATCATTTTTCTCAAAAAAATTACTTAGGCAATTATTTTAAGGTGACGATATTGAATAAATTCAAGTTGAACAAAATCAATTAATAGAAGAATGATTAATGCAACACATTATATAATCCATTCTATATTTTGTGTTATACAAATCGAATTTATTATTCATTTGTTAGTCATATTTTAATCATACAGGCCTACTGCAAGCCTATCAGTTAATTCAATAAGTTGTCACTCTGCTGTTTGCATTTTTGTGAATAGTCCTTTCAAATATGTAATATTCACTCTTGAAACCGTAACATACATCATGTCATCCACTTCGCTTTTCACTCCATAGCCACTATTACATACGCAATCATCTTGAATAAACATTTAATTCTGCATTTTTTTAACTACTAAGTTTATTTTTGATCCTGGTTTGCATCAAATTTGTGTTCAATCCAATTGCTATACCGTTATTTATGTCTGAGACGCGTAGATCTATCATGAGGGTAAGATCAATTTGAAATCAAGTAAAAGTAATTATCTGAGTATTTTTTTTAGAAGAGCACTCAACAATACCTTCAAAAATAAGAAGTACAATACATTTTTACACAGAAGGTGGAAAGTTTCTAAGTTTTGCAGTCTGCTGGCATTTCTGTGCGACATCTGTCGAGGAAAGAGGAAGACACTTCGAACTGTTCAACCTCCACTAGCTCTGAAGTTGTAATGAAAACAAGTGAAACGCACCTTTAACTGAGACTTTGAAACTTTCCCTCGATGGTCCAGATCCAGGGCTGTGAATGCGTGCCAAATAGACTTTAAAAGCTCCTCTCGAAGCCACATCTTGTTTTACTTCAGCGTCTCAATACGTCTGTGTATCTGCGCGTTATGCTGCGTGTCTTTTTTGGTTCACTGCTTTGCGTCTTTGGGGTTTGAAACTATCCGCCTCTCGAAGAGGAATAGCGTTAAGGGCGTAGCAGCTAGTAAGAGCGTACCGAGAAATGATGAATGTAATAGATGGACTCCATCCATCTTGAACATCACTTTGTCGAGTTTAAAAACGAATGAGATACTTTGGACTGGAGCATTGGAAGCAGGCACATTGGCGCGCCTTTTTACGCACGTCTTTGTGTTGTTTTCATCCGGAGAAAAACCAGGTTACCAGTTACTGTGCAGCATTATAGTCATTATCGGTAAAGGTTGTGACCGTTCTTATGCCCTTGCTGCCACAACCAGGAGTTGAACCTGTCTCCCCAACACTCAAGGTTTTCCAACTAAAATATAACTTTGGAATATTTCAGTATTGCTGCACAGCCTTACCTTCAAAGCCAACAGTAATCTCCGAAGAGGTTTGGCAGTTAACCAATCCGCCCATTTACTTAGGATATCTCACAATTCCTCCTCGGAATGAATCGGTGAATCCATTTATTCCAATCAGGTATGTTGGAGAAACTCAAGAAAGCACTGAACAACCTTTGAACACTACAAAATTACCTGGACCCAGACTTTGTTTTCTAGTTTAATTACACATAAACCTTTACAGATTTACAGGAATGAGTTCATGATGCAGAAATTGCATTTTGTCGGGAGGAAAAATGACCCAAAAAAAATGATCCGACACACCTCAAAAGGCAACTGCTGTGAGTCAATGCTGTGTTCATTCCCACACAATTTCATTAGTACAAGCCGGTTGACCTCCTTGTGGGGTTAATGAAGTTACTTGCCTTCCAATTCCGAGGTTATATTGCAGAAGATGGAGGTACACCCAAACCAATGACGGGAACATCCATGTGATAACCCCCCACTGCTCGCTCGAAAAAGATGAGCACTCAAGTCATTTAAGTTTCTTAGAACTAAAATTCAAGCAAAAAGCTGGGAAATGCGTGTCTGTTCAATAAAAACACTCACTGCCATGAACTCCCTTAGCTTTTTTTTTTTTTTTTTGTTTTGTTTTAATATGTTGTATATATAGATGGTTCATCCATACACCAACCAAAAGCTTGAGACCTTCACGATTCAAGTCCAATTGTACATGCTTCAACGATGTATCCAATTGCACTTCCAGTGCTCACAAACACTTGTCCTGCAGCCATACTGAACACCAAGAGCAGTCTCTTTTCCTGAAATCGATGTTTCCGAGTTGCCCACTGATCCACTCTGTAACCAGCTTGATTACCAGCCGTTGACAGGAGTCACTTGCAAAGTAACAAAGTTACAGCTGTTTTCAGTTTAAATAGTTTTCAATTAAAAAATTTGCAGTCTGATACAGAAGGCTTAGGAGACCTGAACAATATGAAAGTGCTAGTCATTAATTTACAGAGATCAGGCATCACATAGTGCTATGTATTATCCAATATGCTACATATGAATACAGCTGTTGATACCTTACAAATGCCTCTGGTTATTTCTCAAGGCTACTTGAAAAAAATCAATAACCTTGGCTTGTATGTACATAAACATGAGTGTTTGTTTATGCAGGAAAATTACATTTCGTCACTACCAGAGGTATAATCTTATTACGGCCTTTTGGCCACAGCAGTGATAATGAAATATTTAGTCCCATCATCAATTCTGTTTATCCCCCAATTTTGTGTAAGTGGGAAAAAAACAAAAAGAGTTGCTGTCATGGTATCTCTTCCCACGCTGGACTCCAGAAGACAGCGTTGTTCGGAGCTTCTTCTCCCGCATCGTGCTCAAGTTCTTGGTTTGTTTTCCCCAGCCATTGGTTACATTTTGGTTGCTTTCCCACATCTTCTGGTACTGTTTCCCCATTTGATAGATTGAAGAATGACTGAGAAGAACCAGTTCTGGAACCACTACTTAAGGGAAGAACACAAGCTTTTTTTTCACTTCACTACAATCAGTCACAGAGTAATAAAAAGTAGAACAAGATGACTCAATTCATTCCTGGAGCAGTGCCTCCAAAGTTGAAAGTAGATGGCACCACTGGCGCTGTGAACTTGTAACCGCCGTGTTTCTCGATCATCTTTGATTCTGTAATGGGACAATGAGACAGCACTTAAAAACATATCCCCCAAAACAGAGGAAAGTAAAACCTGAAATATTTTCCAACAGCTGTGTGCGGGCGTGTTGTAAAATGACGTTAATGCTTTAAAAGTTTTCATTCCAGTTGAAAGCATTAATCACAAGAGACTGAAATATAGGAGAACTGGTTTATTGTCAGACCGAGATGCTGCGTCAGCATTACACAGCCAATATGCGCCTGAGCTCCAGCTTACCATGTGCTGCCCGTCTCTGGTCTGCAAGTGTGGCAATGTCCTGAAGCTGTTTGCCCTGTTCCTCATCAAGGGCTTGTGTTAGTGCCTGGTACCATGCTGGGTCACGGTTCTGGATGTCTGCGTGACAGTCAGGTGATGTCAGTGAAGTTGTTCACACCCAAAAGAGTATTCAACATAGGAGACTCTTCTTACTCTGTAGTATGGCTTTGAAGATCTGATACTCATCCACCAGGTTATCTTCATCATCTACGGCTGTAGTGTAGCCCTCCAATGCCGTCTCCTCGGCGTCGTCCTCCTCCCAGTCTTCATCGTCTCCGTCCTCTCCGGCGTGCTTGGCCAGCATCTCCAGGTACTCCTGACCTTCCTCGTCGATGTCATCTTCGTCGCTGCCCAGCTCAGCTAAGTTCAGATTCAGGGAAAGATCATTTAGCATCATAATGCTGAATTTGATTGTCACTCAGGATGCACTAATACAAGTATCGGGACCGATACTGAACAAGTATTGTAAGTCATGAAACAGCGAGGGTTGCGTGAAGACATGCGTCAGAAACGGGTAGACAAGAGAGATGAGCAATGTTTGCAGTTCAGAGTTTAACATTAACGAGAATGACAAAAGTAATGTTACTCTGTATCGGCAAGTAGCTACTTGTGCTTTAAAAAAAAAAAGTGGCATCGGTGCATCTAATTGTTGTAATTCTGAAATCATAGCTGGGACATACCATTGTCGTCGTCATCTTCTCCATTGTCATCGTCGTCGTCATCGTCATTCTCGTGCTCTGCTCGGCAGGCATACGCCCTTTTGAGGCCGCTGAACAGCAGGATGGCTGCTGGGACGAGCTGGCCGGCTACCTGGTTGACAGCCTGAGGCCTGTGATCGAGATCGATGAGAGCGCAGAGTCCCAGGACGCACATCTTCCTATCGTGGAGACTGAAGGAAGCAAGGGGAGAAAAAACATCAAATTGGCTGGTGGAACGTGGAGGATGTGCAGGTTTAAAAAAAAAAAAGAAAAAAAAAGCCCTTTGACCGTCAGTAGTTACACCAACTGCTAAACAACGGAAATGGAAACTTTTAACGAAAAGTCAACTTACCCAAGGAAACAGTCCACATCTTTCAACCACTGAGAAATGAAGTGGTTCGTGATTGGCTCAGTGTTATTGGGAAAGCGGAGGTTCTCCAGGGTGTTGAGGAGAAGAGGGGGGCTGTAGTAAAGTGCAGCAATTGCCACCTGCAGGCACATAGTCCTCAGCTCGCTGGTCTTCACCTCCCGTGTCAAACGTTCCAAAGCAGCAGCCACAAACAAGGGGACAACCTGAAACAAAAGTCAGTCAAACACGTGTCATAAGCAGCCAAGTAAAATTCTTACAAGTCTTGAAGTGGCAAGTGAAAAGTTTCTAGTTGTATCTCATCGATTTGTGTGGGACATAAACAGGATTTTCTACTCCAGACAGACCTGATCAATGCCTCTGCCTTTGCACTGCAGGATGATCACCTCTAACAGCTTAGCTGCGTGGCATTCTGGATCCTCACCTGGATCCCCTGTCAGGACCTGCGTGAAAAGGACCAGCAAGAGTAAATGCACACTCTACAAGATATTTCACTTTAATACAGTCCTAGAATATCTAACTGCGTGACTTTACCTTCTTGCACATGCTATAAATAATCTCAAGGTATTTGGTGTCAGATAGGAGGGTGTCTGTGTCAACTGTGACGTAGTTGTGAAGGAGAGGCATCATATCTGAAAGAGAACCAAACAAAGATGCATAACTGAAGGTCTTGCCAGGTTGCCATTATATTTCAGCTGATTTCCAACATCAAATGCAAATGCTCCTCTTCATTCTTGTGTACCTGTGAAGTAGTCAAATCCATCTTGTTGGAAGACTTCGTACACAAGTGGAAGAAGTTGCCACATCTGTGGCGACACTTGTTGGCAGGTCAGGCTGTGAGCCAAGGACAAGATCTCCTCGTAGAATTCTGAGAGAACAGAGGAACGTAAGTGAGTCACAAGGGGTAAATAAGGTCCGTTTATCAAAGTAGGTGACCTCTTAAAGAGGCAGAGAAACTGCTTCAATGCAATATTCGACTGAAATGTGGAAGCACATGAAACTTGTTTGGTTTACCCAGCACATGCTGCTGCAGCACGGTACCGATCACCTGCAGACAGATGCCCTCCAGTTGCTGTGTGATCTGCAAAACAGGACAAAGGTCATTTAATCAACATGCAATCAATTTAAAGTGATGAAAAGTCAAAATTGAAACAGTGAATAATTTAGTCTTGACATATCTGGAGAGGACTGCAGTAACGCTTGTTTCCAGATATTGCAGCATGAAAATTGCATTTAGGGTCATTTGCAAGAGTTAAATAAACTGAGTCACTGATTCGTCTTCACTAAACCACCGAGATCAACCATGATGAGCAGATTTTCATCTATTATCAACCATTCAGCTGTTGAGCACAGACTTCCTGTTCTCTAATCCTTCTACACACACACCAAGCAAATTACAGTCTTCACCCAAATTTGAGGGTCCAATTTAAAATAAATAATCTTATTTTAATGAAGCCAATTGCATGTTGGCAACTACTGAATCCTATAAAACCGAGGCGTTAAGCAATCCAAAGACCCTCAATGCTTGGTCAAAGCTAATGGCTTGTTGGCTTTGAGCAGCATTAGCTCCAGGTTTCAGCAGATATGGTGGCAGCGTGCCCCGGCACTATTTCTAGCGTCTGCCTCAGCCTCTGAGTCATTTCAAACATGGTGAGAACAGAGTGTGTTCTCGGGGAGTTGGTGGGTGGCTCAAATGTGTTGGCAAGAACGCTGCAGTAGACCAGAGCCACTCCTCCAGAGGAAGTGGCGTCGAGATGAGCCATCAGTCAGGGGAGAGCAAGAGCGAGTGTGTGTGTTTATGGCATGTTTTGTGTGGGCAGTGCACTTAGTGGTTATGCTGCTGACCTCTTTGTGGTCCTCCACCACACTTAGCAGTGTGTCAATGGTGTTGAGGATGCCCATGGCCGTCACAGCCTTGTCATCGCCTCCTTCTTCATCAGGCCCCGTCTGAATCACCTGGTTGAACGTCATCGCCTGGAAGAGATTGAATAGAGAGGCTTTGATGATCGTATCTATCAGCTGAGTGTTTAATGTTGAATGCGTAATACAATTTGCCTTCGGGCTGAGGCCTGGATTGAGTTTTGTTGGATCGTTTTGTTTTTAAACATGCAGCCTCATCAAACCCACCAGATGCTGTGTCATCTCCACTGCGATTGGAGTGACCTCCTCACTGTATTCGCAGATCATCTTCTGTATGACATTGGTGAGGTCGTCGTTCTCCGTCTCCCTGACAATGTGCAGGAGCGCCTGCATCACTGGCCGGATGAAGGGAGTGATGTATTCTTTGGCTGGAAAACAATGACAGACTTTAGCCTCAGCACGCCCTCTGAATTAACCTTTCTATACATAAATGAATACATGAGCTGAACAACACACTCACCTTTCTCCTGGTTGCTGATGAGGACCTGCAGGGCAATAGCGGCCTCCACTTTGACTGGCATCTCGTTGTCATTGATGAGACAGAGGCGGGTCAGCTCAAGAGCCGTCTGCAGGTTCTGGTCACTTTTGAACTTCACCTCACAGAAGTAATGCAAGACCCAGCAGGCCTGTGAAAAGACAACGATGAGGGAGATTAGATAGCCCACTTTTACAAATATTGCATGTTGCAGGATGATTTGAACTTACTCTTGCTCTCATGTAGCCCAGTTCACTGCGAAACAGGGGGAAGACGTGATTCTGCAGCATGAACTCCATCTGGTCCTTGTAAATCTTTTTCTGTGAATAAAAGCACCAAATTTTACAAGAGGAGTCAAAACTTTAGCATATAGTTTACACATTGACATATATTTAGAACATTTTGTATGTTTGCATTGTAATGGGCTCATAAAGAACCCACAATCTTTCCTTTAAATATTTTGATTATGAGATATTAAAAAAAAAAAAAAAAAAAAAATTCAACCAAACTGGCCGGATTTTAACATCTCTAATCACCTGTGCCCAGAGGGTCGAGTTTTTGTTTTTATCATTACTAGATTATGACACAAGTTAAGTCTGCAGGACAGTTGTGCTTCCTTTGTTACAAATGATGAATAACAACTTTATCTGGCGAAAGGCTGACAGGGGGATTGCAGGTTTTTCGATCTAACTGGAACAAAAGGTACATTTAAGACATAATCCAAACGAGTCAGCGATTATCAGTATACCTTCAGCAGGATTTCAGCCAGAGAGCCGATCATGTGCAGGGCACCATCTTTTTTCCTTGGGTCAGAGCCGAGATCAGTAAGAATCTGGTAGCAGAAGCCCATCGACTTTTGCAGCACCTAAAGAGAACAAATATGTGTCATTTGAACTTCTATATAAAGAATTTTGTCAAAGAAAGAAACTGTTTTATATCCTTTATCGTGGGAATACTTGTGACAAATTAAAAAAAATTGTGAAGTAAGAACAGCTCACCTCTTTCCTCTTGTTGCAGGCAGTGAAAAGGAGCGTTTGTGCCGCAGTTGTTGGCGAGATAAAGTCCTCAAACACATCTAGTGGAGACAGAGCAGATTTGAGTCAACGTTAGTCATCTGCTACAGACTGGATTCCGTTTGGATTACAGCACATTCCCCCTGCTTACCAAACTTCATGCGGATGTACTCGTATGGATCCTCCTGCCACAACTCCTCATCACTGTCTGTGTAGCACATGAGGGGAAACACCACATCCTGAATGATGCCCTGAAAAATAAAATGCACAAGGAAACGTGAAAATGGCTGTCGTCGGGCACTGGACAGATAATTACCTTCATTACAAACTCCACTCAACCAAAAAAAATGCTTACATTTATGAATAGACTTAATTACAAGTATTAAAGTCTATTTGGCTGCTCCCTCTTGTAGGAGTCACAACAAGTCATTGTAAGCTGTAACGTGAATTAGGCTCGTTCTTAATGCAAGATACTCTTACTGCTGCAACGGAATCAAACCAGGATCCCATCCACCCAGGGTCAAGACTTGAACTCATCACCTTTATACTGCAACTTTTGTGCTTGGTAATATTGCAGTTGAACAATTCATAATATAGTCCTGCTTTGAGCTCCTAGAAATACGACACCATCTACAGTGTTCAGTTTTTCCAAAACAAATTACTTCACAAGGCCGTTAACAAACCACATATTGTAGCACACAGAATTCAATGTTGACTTGACAGGTCAACATTTCATATTTCTACCTGAATGTGTGGTTTGAGGTTCTTCCATGTCAGAGCGTGTGCTATGCCCTGGTTGATGTAGTTGAGCGTCTGTTGGAGAACTCTTGGAGCCACATATTGCTTCTCCTTATACTGATATAAGACTTTCAGCAGCACCTACAGAAACAAAAAAACATTTTATTTGTGACATTAACTTTATAAAAATGTGGCGTGGCCACACTGGAGATCTGCCATAGCCTGCTTTCACTTTGATGTTCTCACCTGCTGTGCTGGAACTGCATATTCCTTTAGGAAAAGTTCAGCAAACTCAGCATACTCTTTGGTTGTGTTACCAGGACTTCCATACCTACGAAAACACACACATTTGAGACAGAAGGTTCATGTTAAAGATGTGTCCACCACCTGAAGAAGAGAGTGGCTGTCCGAGGTCTCTCCTCTAACACACAGGTCACCGCACCGGAGCACCAAAAATATTGAAGGTGCAGGAGATAAATGTGTCCCAAGCTTATTATGAAACGAGCTGTGTGGCAAAGCATACGAAGTGACAAGAGCTTTCGATTTACTGGTTTCCATGGTGACTGGTTGCTTAAAGATGTTAAATATGAGAGAAATGTAATAGTCCTCAAAGTTGTCATACTGTTTGCAACTGATAAGGTTAATCGTTGAGAGGGAAAAAAATGCTTTGAGTCAATAAGCCTGTAAATCAGATCGTTATTAGTATCATTTAATTTTTTTTTTTAATAGAGATAACCATCTTTTTTTAAGTACCTTGGAAGCCATGAAAGTGTGGATGCTTTTTTTTTTTACCTCTCAAACAGCCGAGCCAAGATGTGAAGGGCCCACTTCTTACATTTCCACCATGGCAGCTCAGGCCGCTCGTCTTCATCAATCTGCATCGTCTCCTGCACAGACAAGAAACACTTTGTCAAAATCCACTTGTGGAAAAGTCGAATGAGCTCATTTAGGAAACTGGGCATCTTTTTTACGATCTGCACTAATAAAAAAAATTGTGCAAATTCATTCAGTCTCTTTACCGGAGGCACATCTCTATCCACAACTGTCTTGAGGATCTCCATCCACTCAGTCAGGTTCTGTCTGTTGATGAGCTCTAGGGGAAGGTTGTACTGTGGACAGAAGATGGTTTTCTTCAATAAATGTTTATCCGTCTGAAGCATAGATTTAAATGTGGTTTCAAAGAACAATTTCTTCTCCGGAGTCGAGCATTTCTGATGGTGCAATACCTGGAAGAGGGCATAGAGGATTTTGAAAATCTGCTTTTGTATGAGGACAGAGTCGCTGGAGTGGTCTGGCAGGAGCTGGATGAAGCGCTCCTTCAGCATAGGCATGAAGATGTGCATGGCAGCCACCAGAGGCTGACGCTCATCTGGTTTTTTGTATCTGTATAAAAAAAACAAGTTACATCAGCATCACACGATCAACTCTACAACACCAGGTTACGTGTTAATATAAAAACGTACTCGTAGTTTTTGACAAGCTGGTAAAGGCAGAGCAAGATCCCCAGCCATCCTGCACTGTTGTCTGACTGCAGATAGAAGCCGATCTTGTCCACGATGGTCGTCCACTTGCCAGGATAGTCATGCTTGATCATGTGGTGGATACATGTTGTCAGCTGGACCCTGAGAAATTTGAAAGACCCCCCGTGTTATGCCGGGTGATCAACAAAGTGCCGAAATACTTGTGAAAGGGTGTTAGACGGAACAGAGCTCCTCTTGCTCCCCACAGTCAGTACATTCTGTGGTTACCTGATGCGCTCGGGGGAGTGGATGATTGCCTCCACTATGTTGTCTCGAATGAACTGCCTGTCCTCCTCAGGGATGTTGTTAACAGGCGTTTCTGTGCCTGAACCGTCTCCAGCACTCCAGTGCTGGGTTATCATGTTCTTAAGGTAAATCACACCTTGACACAGAAAGAATACAAATGTTAGATAATTACAGCACAAGAAACAAACTCATAACACACTTCATACTGTGTGAAGTGACAAATGACACAAAAAATGTTTTTATGTTCAATTGCTTTGTCGTTGACGACTCTTGTTCAAATTGCTTCTTAATGATATCACCCAGCTGTTCCAGGGATTGGAGGAGCCAGTGAAGGCATTTTAAGACTAACTAATCTGAGTGATGGGCACTGCTTGCACATTTAAATCATTTTACTCTCCATGTACAGTTTTATGTACAACTGATGCAACTCCCAAACTCACTCCCATGATATTTACTGCTTTACTGTTGTGCACAACACAGCAGTTTGAATTCAGATCCACATTAAGCCCAATCTACCAAAATAAATTCTTCCATCTGTAGTTCAGTAGTTTTGAATGTTGCACCGGTTTGTCAGCTGGGCTCACGTCTGCAGCATTGGGGCCCCACTCTGAGCGGCGCAGCTCGCAGGGAGAGGCATCTGAGGCCGCGGAGGAGCGAGAGCTTGCAGGCAGACTGCTGACACAAATGTCTACACAACCAGCGAGGCAATCATAATCCAGCCTATCAGCGCTGACGGAGCGTATAAATGCCGTCCTCTTCATCTATGACAATGCTGCCCGACACTGTGAAATCACTCTGGATCTTTAAAATAGATTAGGATGATGAATTACTTTTTGATGGCAGGATTTTAAAAAAGCACTGCAACAAAATTAAAAAAATCATTGCGAGATACCATGACAACGTTTATCTTATCTTGCTTTTAAATATTGGCCAATTTTAAGGGATATATAAGATACTTTATTGTCCCTTTAGAAAATTATTTCTCAACATTAACCTATCCTTTCTATAGTTAATTGTAACTACACATACTGGAAGCAGTGAGCTGCTGCAATGCAAATATATGTAATCAACCTTAGTAATGACAAATACACATATGTAAAGCAAACAAAATCAAGCTTTAACTTGACAGCAACACAATTTCAAAGCATTGTGACCTCCCAGGATGAGACATTTATTACCTTTGTATTAATTTGACTTCATATCCTGCCAAGATGAATTCAGCTACAATTCAAACCCACATGCAGTCATGCTTTCTAGAGACGCTCGGCTGTCTAACAACTGCTTTAAAAGCATTTGATTGATCTACTGAGCAAATTATGTAACTGCTGTCAATCACCTACAATGAACCAGAAAGATGCAGAGCGATCATTTCCACAAAAGGAACCGAAAAAAGACTTCTTTTTTTTTAACTGCTGACCATCATGAAGCTGGACGAGCTCATAAATCATCTGGCTGGACTGAGTGAGCCAGTGCCAGCACAGTAAACCAGGACCATAATCAGTTTTACTTGTAATATAATTTCAACAGCTTCTGTGAAGTCGGAGGAAGCTGCTGCTGCTTTAGTCGGCCTTAAACACTGTCGGAAATTTTTTGACAGCTGCAAAAGTAATTTATTGCACTGAAGTACAGCGCAGTACTGCAATGGCTTGCATA
>OMNM01002620.1:11006-28378 GCA_900302745.1 Parablennius parvicornis | reverse complement strand
GCGTGGTCTCGGTGGGATACATTGCGATCCTCTGTGATTGAAGAAAAGATGGAGTCTACTTGCAGGGAAAGCCGGAGGGACAATTCTCTTCCCTCTCATTTCTTTCCCATGTTCTTTCTGCATTGTCATATTTCTCTCCCCCCTCTGCTGGAGTCTATTGAACAACACATGCTCTCCTCTATCCAAAAATGGGAACACACACACACGCACACAGCTTTTCATAATCTCCTGCTTTGAATGCTCCCTTCATCCCATTTGAGGCGGTGAATCCCTGCACGGCGTCTCTCTGTTCCGTCTGCGGGGATGTAACAGGAAAGTGTTGACTTCCGTGTGGGAATATGGAATATGATGCCTGTGGATATAATACTTCAATAAGCCAAAGACATGAATCTGAGGATCTGATTGCATGGATTTGACGTCTCTCTCTCGCTCTCTCTCTCTCTCCTCTCCTCGCTCCACAGCGTTCTCCATTGCCTGCTGTGTTCACACGGTTAGCCTCGTGAAATGGATTGGGATTTTTTCAGACAGGTTGACTAAACACATTTGTTCTTTGTCAGTACCGTTCAGCTTCACACTCAGCTATTCATACCTCAGTGCTGTCCAGGTTTGTTTTTTTCCCCTGTGAAAGCTGCTTTTGAGGGAGCTTACAGGTTAAATTCTCCACTAAAGACGTCTTCAACGAGTTATTGCAGACGCCAGGTATACCTCTGACCTTACAACGTATCATATTCCATTGATTAAATGCAGGCTCGCTCTGTGTGTGTGGTGTTTTGGAAATCTCTAGCATTTGATTGACATGCAATCTGATTCCTGGTTAAGTCTGATCATCACTCAGTGACACAGTGCACAGGAACAGAATTAAAAAAAATGAATGAGTCCTGTTCTTAAGTCAATGTATAGTTCCACAGGCTGATACCACACTGATTAAATCTGCCTCCACAGTGTAAAATACATGATGTGCTGGTCCCAATTTAAAATAGAGTGACAGTTTAGTTGATTGGATCCGTGGTTAAAAATCACTTTCCAGATTCATTTAAATATCAAGCACATGCATAGATCCCCCACTTTGAATGAACCCAATCTCTGTCTTTTTTAGACTTACATAATACTGTCTCGTGTCAGGGGAAGATATGCTGGAGAGTACACTTGTGGTGCAGCTTCAGCAGTGCATATGCAGCTCAATAGAGGAGTGAGACTAAAGACTGAATGGATGTGAAAAGGCTGGAAAAGAAGGAACAGCTGTGCTCTCACACCACAGAAAAGTTGCTCCCAGGCCAGAAACGCAGTCATTATCTAATCCTCTTTTTGACTGCACCGCTGGCAACTTTGCCTGAATGACAATGCTGCATTTGCAGACGGCATCAGGAAAAACCAATCAGTTGCCCCATTTTGTATTCAGGCCTCATCTCTTGCTTTTGGCATCTTCTTTCAGGGGCTATACCATTCTTAATCTGTCAGGGTCACTTTTTAAACAAAATGTTAATGATTTGATCAATTTTAGACCAAATAAGGAGATCGCACACGATTTGCATTCGTCTTGGATGATTTATGATTTGTGTGAAACACTGAAAGAACATTTCCATTACAACCTCCTAAGTTTCTATAATGCAGATATCGGAACAAGTAACAAGTGATCCTGTTTTTATGCACCATATTTTACCAGTAGTAAGTATCTGAATGACAAAGCCATGGAATTCTTAAGTACACATAGGGAGAACATCTAAACTCCATACAGAAAAGGCCCAAAAGGTAAAATAATGAAGCTCTTGTGCATATTGAACTGATGTCTAATATCAAAACTCATTGCAATGTATTGCTGCACAACAGATGCATACAGTGGATTATATAATCTATGTGTTTTTCATATAGTATCTCAATCTTTCGTAGGGCCTCTTGATAAAGGTGCATTTTCCAGTTTTATTAGATCACTGAGCTCAGTAGACCTGCGCCGTATTTTGTTTTCCCTGGATGATATTCACTTAAGTACACCAGTCCTCTTCTGTGTTGCATCTCTGTATAATTTGATACAACTGAACCTGACAGGGAAAAAAACCTCCAAATGCAGTGTTAATGCTTCCAATAAATTAAGTACAAATCAAATGATTAATAATGGGAAACATATCATTTTGGTATCGCATTAGATGTGTGCTTGCGGTCAAAGTAGTGACAGAGCAGCGGCACATAATCATCAGGTAGAACAAGTGGAGTAATTAAGAAACACTAATCTTCTCTCCTTGTTAGTAAAATCCTGAAGATTCACAGCAGACCTGGAGGGTTCATTTTCACACAGATATGCTGCGCAAACTGCAATAACTAAATCTTTATTTTTGCTTAAAATCCAAGTTGTTGTTGTTTATTAAAGGACACTTGTGACCTTTGTTAAAGAGTTACAATTTTAATACAGTACAATATTGTTTGGATTCTGATATTTACAGTGACTTAGCTCATCTGCTCTGGTTTCATAAGCAGGGCGAGCAAAAAGAATGAAATGCAGCGAGCTCATGCATTTTACATGAGCTATTATGATTCACACACATTATAGATTCACACTGCTCACAGCTCTCTCTCGTTCTCTCTCTCTCTCTCCGTCTGTGTCTGAGAATTCAGAGGAGAGTCTATAGATAACATGTGTTGTGATTGCATTACTCAGATCACTTTCAGATGAAGCAGCGGGTGAAGTGTAGTCAGCTTTCTAAGATGAGCTTTCACGACTCTTGATACAATATATTCTGCTATATCTGTCATCTTGCAGGCTTGGTGGTATGACGGTTAGCGAAGACTCTGGTTTGCTTCTGGTCTGTGCAGTTTGCTCCACATGCCTATGTGGGTTTTCTGCTGGCACTACAGCTTCCTCACACAATCTACATCTTTGTTAGCTCTCTAAAGGACTTTTCTGTCACTCTGTGTTGACTGGCTCAACCCTAGAATGCAGCAGGAATAGAGGAAAGATGGCACACATGTTTTGTGTATACATTGAGAGAGTCGCAAATCTTTCTGGTTTGAATCTGTACTTATTCTGTTTATTTAAAATTTTTTTAGTACCATACATTTGGTGACCCTACACTTTTGTCACACAACAGGATCATTCCAACCAGCAGAGAAGTGTCCAGCAGGAAGGGGACATTAGCCTCGATAGCTGCTGGGCCACTTTTGAAGGGATGCGACAAGAAGGAGGAGGGGAAAATTAAGTCAGCTCTGAAAGGCTTTTTGAGGTCTATCAGAAAGGCAGCCCATGGCATGGAATAAGGGAGTATTAACAAGGGTAGTGGCACAGGTCAGATCACTGCCTGTAGCTGTTGTGGTCGACGCCAACACTAAGAGACGGGAGGTCATTGTACTATTAAAGCAGTAGATAGGGACACTGGAGGCTCTGAATAGGCTGCTCTCTGCTTAAAAGACTGCATCACACAAAGAGACAAATCTACTAGTGCCACAATACAGTCATATTAAGCAGTGATGTGCCTTTCACCCTTTTGCCTTATTCTTCTATGTGGATTTAGTATATTATTGTAAATAACAGCAACTGACCATGCTTGAATTAAAATGAAAGACAAAGTAATCAGTGCTAACCTTGTACTTTACCACATCCTTACATAGACACAATTTTAATTAAGTTTTAAATAAAAATGATGACTTAAAATAATAAAACTAAAAAAAACTAACTTGCAAAAGCCAATCAATACTATGGTTCTCACAGTCTAGCTTACAGTCTTTATAATGGACAACAAAATGTAGTGTCATGAACAGATCGTGGAAAAACAAATAGTCCCTACTTCCCCCGTTTGCCCAGTGGCGAGTCTTCAGTGGAAGTGACGATGGCCGGTGATTAACACGGGAGCCATATTGCGTCTTTAATGGTTCCTGAGTTTGTGTCTCCTCGAATTGGCTAATGCAGGAACAGATGGCCCCATGAGTAGAATCCAGACAGACTCACTGTGCCTGTGACAACTTTGAAAAGTGTGTGAGTCAGTTTCTGCCTGAGCGTTTGTCTGTGTGTTCTCGGCGAGCGTTGCATTTCTTTTACATCATTTGCACCCTGCAGGCCGTTTCTCTAAATGAGCATGTGCTCTCTACCGGTGAGACTCCATACGTGAAGAAAAGAAAAGAAAATGCATATTTTAGGGTTCTTGGGCTTCTTGGTGTTTTTTTTCTTTTCTTGATTTGCCTTGCCTGTTTAAAAACATTGTGGTGGAGTTCATCTACTAGCTGAAGAGTATGTCTACGCTTCCTGTCGGAATCTGTTTTTCCACTGACACCAACTGCAAGTGAGCTGCCTTAGAATTCTATATCACTTCCTCTGCTCTTTCTTACAGTTTACAAGCTGCTCTCTTGTGTGCCACCTAGACGTAAATAACAGAAAACATCATATTATACATTGTGGTTTTTGGTCAAATCTCACAACAACACAACTCACAATTCGTCGCTTTAAATGGGATTACATATCTTACGAGAATATTGCTAAGGACTGTCACAACTCTGGGTTTTATCTATAAGGCAATTCTTGGCTTGCTGCCTCCCTACCTTTGCGGCCACATGACGCAGAAACCCAGAAATAATTACAGTCTGCGATCAAATGACTTGTTTTTATTCATGGTAGCAACTGTCCATACTGATCTGGGCAAAAAAGCCTTCATGTTTTCTGCTCCTAGCTCATGGAATGCCCTCCAGGAAGATTTTAAAATCACAGAGTCGGTCCCAATGTGGAAGGTTAGGGTCATTTTAAAGCAATTGGAAGAAAAATCCTCACCCTGTTCTTGTTTTACCTGAATTATTTTTAACTATTTGGTAGATTTTATAGTTTTATCTTTCAAATGTTCTTGATTGTATTTTTATTGTTTTTATGTACTTGTCTTCACTGTCTTTTGTTGTGTTTATAAAACATTGTTTTTTGTCAATGTAAACCTGTTCTATGTAACCAGGACACACTTGAAAAAGAGATTCTTAATCTCAATGTGGTTTCTCCTGATTAAATAAAGGCAAATAAAAAATTAAAAACAGATGAAACACTGAAAACAACAAAGTTTGCATGTTGTGCCACTAGTGGGTGCTGTTTGTAATGGAATACAACGTTAATTAGCTTATATAACACTTTTCAACTGAGTGATTAGTCCTAATATGCATTCCATCATTAATCACATTCACTTACTCACATACACATTCACACACCAATGGACATGGCTGCCATGCAAGGAGCTCAGGACATTCATTGGGAGCAATCCAGGCTTCAGTGTCTTGTTTAAAGGACACTTCAACGTATGAACAGGTGGAGCATTAGCATTCTTGTATCTACCGTTTTTTGTTAATTGTTTATTACAGAAAAATATTTTGGAACTCTTTTACCCCTCGTCATGTTGTGTAAGATTAGATTTGATCGTGGATACAAACTAAGATCTGCGGTATAGTTTATTTACCCCCGAGGTGCAGAAAAGTTGCTGACACACAGTCATATTAAAAGCAACAAACCATTATTGACAGCCACAATGGAGCAGAGGCTGGCTGCCATCCAGGGCTGTGTGGTGCAGTCATGAATATCCAAAGCCACTCATACAGCAGTGAACAAACTGCCGGCTGTCCCAGCTTTTTCTTGACCAGTCATGTTTCTATTACCTCAGAGATGATAGGAATGTAAACCACAAATTTAACATGAATAAAGCAAAGGACAGAATATCCCGACTTACTGTTGCTGGTGTTCTTCAGCCGTCACAATGACTCAGTCCTCTCCCATTTTAGAGAAATGCCTCCCTTTTTCAAACTCTATTTCGCCTGCATCACATGCTTTCTGAAAAGGTTTGAGGTCTAAAGTTTGAAATAAGCTGGTTATTTTTATGAGATTTTTCTGTCAAAAGCTCCGCTTAGAGTTGCAGAAAACAGTTTAGAAAATTGAAGTGGAAGTCTAAGTGACCATGACAAGGAATGAGAAGTCTGCTGGTCTGATAAAGCCTGATAAACTCAGAACAATGATCAAAAGGTTGAAACATCTCTACTTTCTACACATCCAACCTGCTTGCAGATCATAGTTTGTTGTCTTTCTTCGGACCAGCCGAAGCAGATGGCCTCCCACCTGAATACATCAGTGTTTCCCTGGATATCCTTAAATTGGATTTCTCTATATGAGGACTTCATGGAGGTAATTTATTTGACAATCCAGATGAAAAGGGTAGGTAGGTAGCTATATACAGTGTATATACCTTGATTTGTGATGATGAAAGCAGAAAGGGGGAAAGTGTGTGCACCATTGTAAATGTTGTCTATCGCTGATTGAGAGAAAACTCAATCAGCCAGAAACCACCAATGTTGAGATAGGAGTTCATTTTATTAGAGGCACTGGAGAACAAGAAAGTGGAGCAAGTATCCAGCAAAGCCGGAAACAAATTAAAAATCCAAACACCAAAAAAAAATCCCCAAAATCAAAAGCCTAAACTGGGAAAACCTGGAGCACAAGGAACACAGATGTTACAGGAAAGCAACAAATGCAGATATTCAGAGATCACAGGAACGAACACAGAAACATAAGCAGCCAAAGCAAGACACACAAGACCCCCAGTATATACCACAACCTCCATTTGAAGACAATAATATACTCAAGTCTAAGTGAAACACATCAGAGCAGGGAACAATAATCATAAAGGAGGGAATCAAGGGACCTGAAATGAGACAGCATGACAACTTTAAAATAAACACTAGAAACAGAAAACATACAATTTACCACAATTAAAATAATAAGTGCATCAGTTGCAAAGCTTTCACCTTTAATACAAAGGTCTTGAAACTACACCCATTATCGAAAGCAATTCATTGCCTGACGATATAGTTTATTATGAAAATAAGTCTGGAATTTATGGGTCTGCTTTTAAAAAAACTTTTTTCGATTACCAAGGGAACCAAGTCTAATGCAGTCTTTATGCACGCATGCTCTTTTGCCAGGAGAAGTTTAGAACCCAAACACCAGAAAATGTCTTAAACCATTCCTAACAAAAAAATATTTAAACCCAGTCACAACTCCAGGAAACCACTGAACCTAATCTAACCAGTCTGAAGTCAATCTAACCAACAGAACACTAGTCTGACGGCGTTTCAACTCCAGAAAATAAGTCTAATACTCATAGCAACACCAGAATAAAGTATCTAAGCACAGTCTTAACTCCAGGAAACCAGCTTAAACCTAATTTAGCATACAGAAAAATAGCCATAATGCAGTTCAACCTCCAGAAAAGAAGTATAAAACCAGTCTCAACATCAGAATAAATCTAAACTCAATCACAATTCCAGTAAAGTAGTATAGATCCAGTCTAACCAGTCGGAACGTATTTCAAACTCCAGAAAAACCGTCTACACCCAGTCAACACTATAAAAAAACATATATGCCAGTAACTAATAAAACTAGTCTAAAACCAGTTAATTCCAAAAAATACTAATATTTAAAAAACAGTCCGAACTCCAAAAAACAGTCCAAACTCAGTCCAAAGTCTCATGTCTATGAATCGCAATGATTGCACTCAATCTATGAAATTATCAACACAAAATATCACAATTGTGCAATTTATTCATTGATTCCATTCTAAAAATGCATATTCTTGTGATGTGAGAAATAGAGTTAAATATAATTTTTTTGTTTTTTAAATACCTACTTTTTTCAGTTTTGTCTTGTTCACTGAACATACAGTATTGCCTCATGTCACCTCTGTAGCATCAAGATTTGTGTGATCGTTCTCTGACTCATATTTTCTTCCAACAGAGAGGAAAACTCTGAACTATCGATATTACTGTGAAGAAGCAGGTCTCACGGAGATGCAATGAATGGCAGTAATTTACTTTGTTGCTCGTGTTCTTCAAAATCCTTCTGTTGTGGTGGGTTACATAAAAACCTTCTGCCGGATCCCTCCCAGGCTTTTGTAAGTATGGTCTGATTGTAAGAAAACCATATTGGTGTTGTGAGTGAGTCATGGCAGTCAGGCTTGCCGAGGAGACCTTTTTGAGGTTCAATGCGAGTCAGACCGTCGGCTCTTTGGTGCAGCTCCATCTCCTGGCCTGTTGAGCTTTGGTGTGAGTCACTGGTGCATCATTGCAAATAGAAAGGAATGCTAGTATTCAATAGAAATATATGATTTCTAGTTTTATCATTTCACAGTAAATGAGAGCTGGAAATATTCCTCAAATGGGTCATGAATCCGTTTTGAATGACTACGAGTGACGAGAGGAATACTGAATGTTCTCTTTATAGAGATCCTTATGAAATGAAAAACATCAATTTTTTTGATCGATCTCAAGATCTGTTAATTGTCAAATGATAAATAATATTAGAGCAATTCCAATTCTCTTTTTTTCTCTGCTGGTCATTTCCTAATTTTGCATCCGATGGGAATGAATATGTTGCTACATCATGTATAAAACCAGTCCCAACACCAGTAAAACGATCTAAACCCAGCTCAAACTCCAGAAAATACTCTTAAACCCAGAACCAAGCATCCAAAAACAGTCTAAACTGAATCCAAAGTAGTATAAATCCAGAAAATAAATCTAAAACGAGTCAGCACAAAAAAAAAAGTCTGAATCCAGTCACATCTCTACCCAAAACTTCCCAACTTCATTTATCTAAATGAAAACCAGTTTAAACCGAATGCAATGGAAAGATAACAAAGCTAAAACCAAATCAGTTTCTATAAAACTAATCTAAAACCACTCACGACTCCAGAAAATCAGTCTTCACTCAAACTAACCCGCAAAAAACCAGTGTGAACACAGTGTGAACACAGTTCACACTCAAGAAAAACAGGCGATACTCAGTCATAACTCCCCAAAAAATATCTCAGCCAAATATAACTGCAGGAAAACCAGATTAAACTCCAGAAAAAAAAAATTGAATTGTCTTTCCCCAATCTAACCAACCGAAAACCAGTCTGAATGCAGTTCAAACACCAAGAAAACTGACCGAGTGATCTGTTCCACACCTCTTCCAACAGATATACATGGTGTAGTTTGATGGAAGGATTTTCTTCCTCTTTCACTTCAGCGAGTTTATTTTATTGATCAGTGGAGACGAATCAATCTGTTATGGATCCACACAGTTTGTCAGAATGTCACTATTTCAGTGACAACCCAGGTGATGGTCCATTTTTAGCACTGCCTGGACCAGACTTGAATGACCTGTAGGACGATGTGCACAACCCCGTTGAGCCCACGACAAACTGGTTTGTTGGCTTCGTATCAGACTCAGACTTTTGTGTGTGTTTCCTACTTTAATTCCTCTCATGTGAACATTACGGTTGAATGTTTTAAAAATAAGAAGCATGTCATGCCATTTAATCAGACTCTTCCTCCAATTGTTCCTAATCAGATAGAAGTGTTAACATCACATTATATTTTACCTTTAATCAGTTGACTTGTGATCTTAGTAACTGCTCTTCATGTCTTGGACTTTACAAAGACAATCAGAAACATTTACATGTACTGTACGAACTCAGTGCAACATTGTTTTAACAAGATTCAATCACTTTCACATATTTTGATGGTTCATTTTCTAATTTACAGGACAAACGCAGACAACCAAACACATTCCCAGTCACGCCATCAACAGCCAAGTTTTGGGTTTAGAGGGATGACGATGGCAAACTGGAGTCTGCTGAAAGGTTACATAACATCCTTAACATACCTTTTTGACTCCAGCTGCTTGTACCTTGTTTGAATTGATTATGAAACGGTGCTCTAATCACCACTCATCACACAGCAGCTTTATTTTATGGCGCTGCACCTTGACTCAGGGTATTGAGATAGTAATTTCTGAGAGTATAACAGGATATACTCCAGTGTTCAAGCTTTTAGTTAATCTCTTTAAGTGTTTCGCACTTGTTTTTCCTCAGTTCTGCAATTAAAAAAAAAAAAACAAAACAGTCTCCGTGAGCAGAGTTTAAGAGGCGTTAATCTTGACAAACAGTAATACCTTCAAATAAGCCACGCCATGTATTAGAACTCTACATAATCACTGTCTGTCTCCTAATAATTCTTCCGTTAATCGAATTCCCGAGCATCTGCTGCACCCCGGCATGTGTGTTTTGTTTGTCACGTGTATAATCAGCAGCTACTGGCAACCAGCCCTTCTCTTCACAAGCTATTGTCTCCACCAAAGTAATTAATGCAAACATGATGACACATCATAGAAATTCCTACGGCGGTAATCATATTAGTGATGATCACCATATCCTACATGAATATTACCACTCAGATATAGAGGGGAGTTGTGTTGTGTTTTTTTTGTTTGTTTTTTTTTTTTTTTGGTTTTTTTGTTGTACTATCAGATTGAAATTTAATTTTCTCAAAGCAGTGTGATACCGCAAAGCTGGACTCGATTTTACAACAAAAACGATGTGGAAACTTTCAGAGCACATATGCTGAGAACGGACACTGCAGTGATGCATTAAAACTGTTATTCATCATAAAAAAATATTTGCATGTTTCTTGTTTCTGGATTTTCTTGGGGAGAAAGGAGTTGCTGGCGTTTAGTGGTTTTTCACAAGAAAACCAAGCATTTTTGTGGAGAGTATAAAACACAAATCAATTTCTAAAGGGCATTTTTTTTTAAGCCTCACAGCGAGAAGTTTTCTTTCTTGCTGTTTTTTGATAGCTGAAAGGAAAAAAACATCTAAAGGGTATTTTTCACTGTGAGTAGTCAAACTACCAGGCATTTACATTACATATTTAGGTACCTTGTAAAAGTGATGGATGGATGCAAAGTCAAAACTGGATTGCATCAACAGAAAACTGTCAAAAAGCAGATATTTCATTGTAAACCAAAGATCCATTACCCGGTTTGAACCATGTGGTGAAATAAGGGAAGACGAGAAGTACAGACATTGTTGTGACAACCTTTTCAAGTGAGAATATTTTTCCAGATTTGTTTCAGTCACGTATCGTTTACATGGAAATGTTATGCAAATTATGTAGTTAGCATGTTGGGTTACTTGTTGGTGCTGTTGGTTATTTCTGTAATTAAACCACACACACATAAGGTCACAGAGAACAATACGCTTTAAACATTAAAAATGGGAGTACACGGACATTCATGAGTACAGAAAACTGAGTTGGATTGTTATTACGGTGAATCATCTATAAAACGTCCAAGTCCCAGGAGAATATGGACTGGGAGTCATGACGACTATTTACTACAGTCGTGATGTGCATGTGCAGGAGCATCATTTCAACTGAGTCAGAGCATTTTCAAAATGTTCCATTTTCAGTGGCTCCGAGCACCAATGAAGGTTTTCCAGCTCTTCGGTGGTTGGTTGTATTCACCTGCGCATTACTCCAGTATCTTTCTGGCATTAAATCGAGTCCATTCATCCATCTTCTAATCCTCCTGTTGAGGGTCACAGGGCACTGGAGCCAATCCCAGCCTACAGTATATGGATGAGGGTATATTTTTTTTAAAAAGAAAACATAAAACAAAACCATTTTCAACTCCATGTTTCTGGTAAAACACCAAATCTATAACGTTTGCCGGACAAAAACATCATCAACAACATCAACGTTCCCCACAAATACCTGCTGTGTCGAGACTAGTTCATTGTTGGTACTTTTTTTGATTAATTAAAAGCCTGGTTCATCTTCCACAAAATGTGACCACGAGTCATCCAAATCAGGTGACTGAACCACCTCGATTGGCTTCTTTCATCGTGAAAAAGTAAACCTTCAGAATGGTGAAACACCTCAACCGATACAACTGGTTTTGGCTCCATGTATGTCCATGTCTGAGCTTCTTCACACACAAATTCCTGTCCAGCAACTGGATGAACATTTATTACAGTAACAATAGTTACAGTTTAGACACCAACATATAGGAATACAATAGCCATGTCACCGATTTTAAACATTTATGGAGACCGAGAGGTATTAGTAACAGACTAATGCTTTGGAACAGCCATAGCTATTACACCAAGCAGATATACTCACCCTCATAGAGTGAATAAAGCAAGATTTTCAACTAATTTAGCCAGTGGAACATGTGCACTTTTTGTGTTTGTGCACATATATCCATTGTTTCAGCAGTGTGAGCAGCATCTGGAGCTCTCCTCATATACCTCTGCTGTGAGTCTGTGCTCATTATTATTGGGTAGCAAGTTCATATGAACGAATGGTTCAAGTGTTTTAAGCCGCATTAATACTGAATCACAAAGCAGATGTAACCGTGCTGAAAGTGGTGTGCTGAGGCCAACCAATGACCCATGTAAAAGCCATTTTAAAAATGTAAAAAAAAAAAAAAGAGGTGTCATCTCTAAAATATGAATCACTCTTGATTTTTTCCATTGGGAAAAAAAACAGTTAATGATATGAGGGTCTGAATTTCAAATTACACATTTTAAATAAATGTAAAATCGTATCTAGTGTAGAAATGAAAATCTGTGTCCGAAAATTTGAGTGAGGTCTGGTAAGGTGAGCGAGCACATGCAGACGCAGCACTTTGCAGCACTCATCCTTCTACTCCACCCCGCCGCCTCCCTGATAGCGGTTGTCTGGGTGAGTGCATGGCCCATCAACCATTTTCTGAAGTACTTCTCCAGCTGTCGTAACCTCAAAGTGCACAGGCGGCCCTCAAACCTTGTGATTCCTTTGAGTTCACCGTCCAGCAATCCACGTCCCCAGGTAGGAAATTCCCCCAAAAAACAGAGAATGAGCAGCAGGAAGCCCCATTCCAGTCTTGTCATAAACTTCTTTGTTTGACATTTGGACTTAGTGTCTATAAATGCTTCAAAATGTAGAGTTTCTTCTTTCCATCTGCCACAAGATGTCACATTTAAACTCAATCTCACAATACCAAATAACTATGAATTCACCAAAATAAACATTAACACTTAGGCAAGAATTACCCCAAGGTTACAAATTAAGGGCAGAGAAGACTAAACTGTTCCTAAAATGAGTCCATTTCTCAAAGTCTACTTGTTGTAAGCAACTTTGGGCTTGTTGTTCCGTAAACTCACTTCTAAATGTTGCAGTGGAAGTTTAAATCAGTCTGTTTAATAACTTATTGAGTGAAGCAGATTCGGATAAAAACACGAGGAGTTTTTCTTATTTTTTAATGAGAAATGTCGGGGCCAAACCGGACAAAATAGGAAAAAAAGTACATTTTCACATCATTTTTATTGAGTTGGGACCTTTCTCACTCATTAATTTGTTTTTCAATCTAGTATCCTCTTTTCTTATTATTTGTATTTGGATTATACTTATTTAACAAATAACACATTTTTATGCTATTCAACAGCAAGTCTTCGGCAAGTTCATTCTCTATTTTGATATTCCTCTATTTTATTTTATTTTTGTGTATCTTTTAATTAAATTTTGAATAAATACACCACTTGTTTTGGTGTAGTTTCTTGTTAAACTCGCAAGATCTGGCAACACTGGCCCATTTCCATCACAAAGTTGTGTACCTGCAACCTGTGTGACGTCTTGGTTGAGGGAAAGTCTCTCAATCATCCGTATAGGAGGCATCTTAATGCAAATGAATCAGGTCCTCAAAATGTTTTCCAAGACATACTGTAAGACCAAGTCCATTTGAACTGGTTCAGTTGCTTTGAGACAGTTGTGTGATGATCGAAATCCATGCTCATTAAGTGCAAAGCATGGGACAGGTCTGGAACCATCCGACAGCATCCATAATGTGATGGAATAAGTACAAATGGATCCAGTCACCTTTCGGACACTAAATGCAAACAATTGCCTTGGTACTAGTTCCCAGTGTCATTGAGTGAAGCAAAATTACTTAGTTTATTGACATTCAGTCAGACTTAGTCACTATAATAAAAATCCAACTTGGTCATCTGTCCATATGAATGTCTGTGTGCTCTTATTATTAGTTTTGATAGCGTTTTGTTGTCCGTACACATATGGTTTAATTTTAAAAACAAATAACAGCACCCAATCGTGGCCCAACATGAGAACTATATCATTTTCAAAATGTTGCCATGTAAATGCATTGCTTTACTGAAAGGAAAATGCATAAACAATAAGTTTTCACTTCAAACACTTTTGTGTAAATTTGTGAGTTATAGCATTGATCAAAATTATGTTATTATATTACCATAATTATATAATTTATTATAAATAGTGGAATGAGATTTTCACACACAATGAAATGAAGAAAATGTGTTAATGTTGATCAACTTTAGACCTGGTGTCATTGCAATAAAGAAATAGATTAAATCTGCCTCTATCATGAAGACTGACACCCGCCACCCTGTAGAAAAAACTTATTTAAGCCACTTGCATCCACAAGTACCTCCTTCTTTGGGTTATGACCCAAAGTTCATGACCATTGTTGAGGGTGGGGATGTCGACCGACTGGTAAACAGAGAGTTTGCATCACTGCAGCCACCTGATCACATGATCCCTCCTCCCACCACTCTGAATAAGACATAAGATACTTACAATCTCCACCTGGGAAAGGTTCCCCCCTACTACCTGGAGATGACATGCCATCCTTTTCCATGAGAGGCTTCATAATGTGAAAGTGCTGATCTGTAATGATGTGTGTGTTTACTGTCTGATCATGTATTGATATTCAAACTAAAGTATATCATCCACTATTTCATTTGTGTTGATTTCTTAGCAACTAATCAGATCCACATATGTCAACTGTGAGTTCAGCAAAAGGATGCCAGGTGGCAGGTGTCAGCAGCACAAATGATTTCTGCCCAAATGTTTTCAGAAGAATGAAAACATGCATAAATGTTCCCCCATCAGCCTAGTCATGTCCAAAATGGTTGCTTGTCACCATCTCTGGAAACAAACCCGGCACTTTGTCTGGAGAATAAACAGGTCCAAAGCTTCCCACCAAACAGTCACACTCGTTTAAGAAATGCGGCTTTGTGACCATATAGAAGTGTGTATTGCGGGTTTTTTTTTCTATACCGGGGAAGGGATGTCTGATGTCTGCCACGCTGACCGGTGAAGAATTATGTCACAAAGATGATAAAAACATGAAGTCTCTATAGAGAAAATACTAGTATCTTATCCCTTCCTAGGGTAATGACTGATATACTATAGCTCAAATGGTTAACTAAACATAATAATAATTGGCGCTGTCAGTCGTTTTAGTAGTGAAACCCCACACAGAGAACAACATACTATAAACTTTAACAATGGGGGTACACAGACATTCATATCAGACAAGTTTGATTGTTATTGTGGTGACTCTCAACTAAAACTAAGGAATCCGAGGAGAACAGACTGGGAGTCATGACACTGGTGGAAAATGTTGTTGTTGTCCATTTACTATTTACTGTGGCCATAGTTCATGTGTGCAGTACAGGTGTTTTGTTTTTTGTTTTTTTGTTTGTTTTCAGCTGCTTCAATCACGAAAACATTATCGTGTAAATGGGGTTTAATAAGTTTAGAGTGACTCTGAAAGACAATGGCCTCAAAAAGCATAAAAAACATAACGTGTACCTGCCATCTTTCTGTGGAGGGAGCTCTGGGTCCTGGTGAGGAGTTGAGAGACTGAGCACAGATCTTCCTCTTTCTGCCTCATCTAGTCACACACACACACATACACGCACACACACACATAATGTTCATCTACCCACCGGTGCAAATGCGGCAGCACCACTAAATGATTGATCACACCTGAGTTGTGCTTGTGTGTGTGTGTGTGTGTGTGTGTGTGTGTGTGTGTGTGTGTGTGTGAGTAAGGGGATATGACAGCTCTGTGTCAGGAGCCTTTGCCTCCAAGGCCAGATTTATTTTATTCACAAGCATGTTAGCTGACTGGTTTGTAGCCTGCAGTCTGAATCAATATGAGACTAGACGTGTGCAGGAATAAACACACACATGCACACACACACACATACACACACACACACATGCAAACTGATGCACAAAATGGAAAAGCCCAATATATAATATTGATGACACTCATTTCCTCAGTGTGAATGGATCATACATTTCAGCTTACAGTAGGTTCCAGCGTGTAAACTAATCTATTTACATTTATGATCAGTGTGTGTGTGTATGTGCTGGTGGATATCTGCCACCACTTTGTATGCCTGTGTTTATTAGTGTGTATTTCTTTCTTTTTTTAAAACACGTACTTTGTTTCGTTGTACTTTGCTTGTCTGCCAGGGTATGCACAAGGAAAAAAATCTATGCAGGCTTCCTTGGTGGAAAAAATATAAATAAAAGAATGCAAGCAATTATACAATTCTATGACATATGACCATGTACAGTTGACCTTTGCCAGTTTGCATTGAGATCCTGCCCACCTGGACAAATCAGAATATGCATTGATACACGCAATTCCTCAATTGCTAATTAAGAACATGTGAATCTGAGGGCCGCACATTCTTGAAATAACAGTAATTTCTGAACTGCAGATGCAGAATTGGAGCAGTTATGATTGATGAAACACCACAAGTCCATCACTGAGTGAATCAAAATTACAGTACAGCTTGAGTTCATCCATGTCAAATGAATGGTCCTCATGTGTTTCTGATATTGGTTCCCCTGCTTTGAAGTGCTTACGATTACATGTTTGTTCGTTCTGAGGCCAAACAACATGTGTCTGCTGGAAATCAGAACAACATTTCAATAAAAGTTCCCTTATATATACATAGAGCAGAAATATCACCAGTGAGTTTCAGTTCAAGAGAGAGAAGCCAGGAAGCAGCTAGTCGATGGCCACGACCTCCAAGACTACAACATCCCGAAGGAGTCCACCCATCGCCTGGTCCTAAAGTTACCCAATGGAAGATAAAGAATTGAAATGTCTGGGTCAGAATTATGATGAACTGATTAACCCAACATGAACAAGATGGTCTAGCTGGATGGATTGGTTTTGATAAAAACTATGAGTTATTTCTAGTGTAGTCCAGGATATACACATGTATATGTTGTATACATACTTTTTCCAGTCAGCATTGCAAACATGCAAATCCTCCATTACACACCACTCAGCAGTATCTATGAGCCAAATTGCCTATTTTTCCCTAGATAATGTCTACCTTGCAAAATGAGGCTGACGAGCCAATCAGAGACAGAGTATAGTGATTATGAGGCAAATATTGCTAACCGCAAATGATATAGACATGTTTTCACTTGATAGACACTTGCTTGCCACTTTTTTCTAAAAAGAAAGTGCTGTAAAAATAGAGAGTTAACTCCATGGACCACCACATCACTGGTTCTTTCCATAGGAACTTTGGTTCACAACTGTGCTCAAACTGCAGGTGGTCATTAAACAGGTACCAAACATTCACAGGATGTTCGATAATTTCACACTGCTAAGTATCTTCCTCCTCACGTGGGATGCTGATGTTTGATTCCCTAATGGAGCAGAGATCATTGTTTTTTGTTGAGTTTTTTTTTTTAACGGTGCGATACCCCCCCCC
>OMNM01002620.1:0-10986 GCA_900302745.1 Parablennius parvicornis | reverse complement strand
GTGAGATGCCCCCCCCCCCACACACACACACACACATACACACTCACATACACAGGGACCATTAAAGTTTCATCTCCCCACACGTCACACTCCTCCAGTAAAACTCAGATGGTTGAAATCCTTTTCAGGACTGCGGCTTCTCCGTGACAGTTTCAGGCCCTCCTGTGGGCAGGTCCTGACAGGGCCAGACGTCAAAAGGTGTATTTATGGGCTGACAGCCAGCTGGTGAGGCTTGAGCTTGTCCTTCCACGTCTTCTCATCCTCCATGAAAAAAAAGGCAAACACATGGAGTGGTAGCGGAGCCTTTTTCCTTTCATGTCACAGGGAGGACACTTTTGGTCTAATTTTATGCTCATGTCCCCACCAGCGGAACGGGTCGTGCATAGAGGTTACTGCTTGTACGGAGTTGACCAATTAAACTTTCTTTTCTTGCACAGCTGACACCTGCAACAACAGCCACTCGTATCTACAGAAGTTCTAAGGTAAAACTTTTGTGACAAAACCGCAAAGGAGTCAATGTGTGCACATGCACAAATAGAATAATCTAACCCATGCAATGCGTGGTTTGGGCTTTTATTTATGTAGCCCAGTTTACTAAAGTTTAAATAATCTTCCTTTTGATGCACAATGGTATTTGTTGCCGAGGGAAGACACGGGATTAAAGCTGCAAGAATAGAAAGGATTGCAGGAAGAGTTATACCAATTATATATTTAATACAAAGTGAATTAACAGCTCAAAGGAGTGCACGGACAGGCAACGCAGTGTGTCCTGCCTCACTCTTCACGCCCACACACACACTCCACACTGCTCTCCGGGGCAACTTTAAGTCACTTCTGTTTCGACAACTTATGCCAAAGCACCCAGCTAACAACACGTCAGACTAACAAGCCAAACTGCCAAACTGTGAGTGGTATTCTTAAAAGCCAGTCCCTCCAGGTTGTCACTGCCTCTTTTTTTTATTTTTCCATGTGTTACTGCAGACCAGGAAACTTTATTTTACAGCTTTTAGCAGTAGTTTTATGTGAGTATTACCAGACAAATGCTGCAAGTGACACAAATTGTGAGTCACAAGTAAAAAAAAATTTTTTCCGATGCCTGAAAATGAAGTAGTGAATCATTTGATGTGAAAACAGACACACTGTATTTACAATAAATAGCAGAGAATATGTCAGCACCGTTATTGAGCCTTATAGAATTAGTTTTTGAAACATCCACTTTATTAAACAGCCATTCCGCTCCACTGCACAGAGCTGCTGTCAGTGTGTGTATGTTCAGACTGAACCAGTTTCAAGACTTAAAAGTCTTAATTTCACAATTATAACTTTTGACACTTCTATCTTTATCTTCAAAAACATTTAATTATCTCACATGTCAAATACGGATGGTAACTTTTCCAATGCTGAGGGGTGTCCAAACCCTCCAATCTACTTCACTACATGACAATATGATTGGAAATCAACCTTTAACCCTCTATGGTATGATAGCTTGTCACATCCTCACAATCCAATTAGTTGAACAATGCAATACTTTAAAAACGAAAACGACCACAGGGAGCCAAAGTTTTAATTTGATACATACTGTAACTATCAGAAAGCCATATTCAAACCCTTCAACTCAGATTTTCCATTATGCTTCATACAAAAAAAAAAGCCCAAAACCTTCATTTCCTGACCTTTTTTCCATCAGTAAAGAATATATACTCATTGATATGTGAGTAAATGGTAAATAGAATTTTGATGCTTTAAACTGTTAATCACATTCACACACAGTGGAGGTATGTGAACAGATCGGCAATCAAACCGGCAACTTTTCAATTGACAGTTGACCAACTCTATAATAATTTTAGGTCATTTCATACCATTTAATTTGTTGAAGGATGCTAAGAGGACCGCTCAGGATGCCAGACATCACCGTTTGTGGAAGCAGGAACTCATGTTTTTGGGAAAAAAGACAAAAACCAATAGTACAACAAACCAAAATCACAAAGTCGTCAAAAGGACATGAGATAATAAGACCCTTGAAAGTACAAACATTTAGAACACAGGCTGAGGAGAGCTACCAACACAAACAAACCAATAACGAGAACACATAGAAGAAGCCCAATATATACCACAGCCACCAGGTGAAGGCAATCAACACATCAGGGCAGGGAACAGCAATCAGACACAAGGAGGGGAAAATCAACGAGGGTGAAACCAAAGTCCGAATCTCAGAACAAACACAAGAAAACAGATTTATTAACAGTTTATTTGGTCTGGTCCAAATATTTTGTTTACTAATTGGCACCAATACGTGTGCCATAAGCTGCATCTTCTGAATTCTTTACATAGCACAGCTTTGATGAGAAGCATTTTCTGGTGCTGTTGATGGAACGTTTCCATCCTGAGATAAATTCTGTTGTCATACTGTAACTGTAATACCAACTGACTAAATATGATGGTGTGTTGTTTAATCATCACATGGATTGGGGAAAATTATTAAAAATTTTCAATTGTTGCAAATATTGGAAACTTTTGTTGAGTTTATGGAAAGCAGTTTCTGAGGAGCCATGATCAGACTCTATTATCTTTGGTGGAGGATCGGATAAACACATGGCTACAGCATGTTGCCATGACCTTCAACCATGAGCGTGAGTGATAATGAAGGATCGATAACATCACTGAAGATGAATAAACTGTCTTCTCCCAAGATAGCATCAATCTCAAACAGTCTTGACCTTACATATAACATTGTTATGGGTTCAGCTTTCAAATAAAGATTACCAGCTACTTCTCAATCTTCTCAATAACATGCCACAACAGCACAATATATTCATCAAGGTAAAGGCTCCATCAACAGCAACTATGACATTCCAGATAATGAAAATAAAGCTGGTTATAGTTATTAAATACATGTGTTAAACAGGAGTCACTTATTGTGAAATATCTGTGACACATTAGCTGAGCCATCAGCACTGTGTGGGTCTGTGTAATGACTGATTCACTCATTTAGTTCAGCTGAAGTTACATCAGTTAGGTGGAATTTAAATGGTGACACACAGACGTAATTATAGTCTTTGGGTTAAACTTTTATTATAGAATTTTCAACCACTAGTCCAACGCACACATTTCTGCAATTTTGGTCATCATGCAGAACTCAGTAAGAATACAACATTGTTCAGAAACAGCCCTTATTTATACATAAGGTCCCGATTCAAATGACATAATTTTTGTATTTTCATTTCAGAAAAGTTTTGCGTTTACACGGCAACGTTTTACACAGAAACAGCAGTAATGCCAACAACAATGCAGTGTTCATGTTGGTTAATTAGTGGAAATACTGAAAACCATGTAGTTAACATGATGGACCACAAGTTGGTGTTGTTGGTTGTTGGTTGTTTTGTTCAAACCACACACACGCAGAGAAAAACACACCATGAACATTAACAATGACAATGCATGGACATTTTTTTTTTTCAGCTCCACTTTGGGAGCCTTTTTTAAAAAGTTGCATTTTTAGTAGCTCCAAGCACCGTTGCAAGTGGTCTTCCAAAATGCAACAAAAGTTTTATGTTTTCCCTTTAAATTGTTGTCATATAAATGGGGTGATGTTTAGATGTTTGTCTAATGGTATGTGTCCACGGAGGCGTGTTTTTCTCAGACATTTGAAAATCACACGCTTGGCGGGAGTGTCACTAGGTGGGGGACAGCCACACACCACGGTGCATGCTTGGTGTAATGTGGTGCATTTCCAACCATTCTTCACATAGACAATGAATGCGAAGCGGGAAATTGAGGGATCCTGTGGGCATGCACTATTGGGCTTTGAATGCAACACAGCCACTGTGAGCACGGGCTAATTTTAACCTGATGTATAGTGTGATGTTTTTAAATAGCAAATTAAGATAGTTCAGAATTGATGGGATGGTCCTCTCCCAGTGAACAACAGCATAGTCAAATAGCAACTATTAGGATGTTAGCTATGTATTGTATTAATACTAATGACCACATCTAAAAACCGAGCCACACTCAGAATATAATCGCTTTTTATGTCACAAGGAGCCAGTCAGAGGAGCCAATCAGTAACATGCAATACTTAGAAATCAGCCAACCACTGACAGGAAAAACAAACACACCAGAAATCAAAGAAAGACTTTTGACATTCTTCAAAAAAAAAGTGTTGTTATTGCCACCACTCAATCAGAGAAACAGCAGTTCATGTTGCATGTTTGTGATTGGAGTACTGATTTTTGTCTTTTAATAAATTTCAATTATAAGTATCCCGTGCTGCTTTTTTGATATTTAGAAGCTTGAGGGTTGGCAGTTTCTTTCTGGAAATTACTTTAGAAGTTGTAGTTAACTTTTGCATTAGACAATATCCAAACAAGCCTTTACCTTAATTATTTCATTAAAAATAAATTATGCTCTGAAATATTCATGATTGATACAGGTGGATTTTTGTTTTTTTCATCAATTCAACATAATGGAAGATGTTATCTGAGTATCAAATCTTGCTCTTACGGTAAAGACGCAGCGGGAGACAGAAACATCAGCAAGGACGCTGAGGCCGCTTACCAGAAGTGGAGAAGACCTGAGAAGCTCAAGTCTTGCATTTTTTGCACTGAATAGGACACACATCTGGACACATCTGGACACCAAAAATATTGTATTGTGTCACACTCTTCCACAAAAAGATAAGACAAAGCCCGCCATCATTCTGCGCTTTGCAAATCGAAAGTTCAAAATTGAGCTTTGAGGCAAGGAAAGAAGATGAAAGGATCTGCGGTGTACCTGCAACACAGCCACTCCAATTCATAGCTTGTTCAAACTTTAAATCTGATCTTAAACTATGTTGGATATGAACCAACAATTGAAATTTCTACCTTCAATTTGTGATCTCTCAATGTTAATCACATCGGAAATCCATCAAACAATTTGTAAGGAATTGAAATCCTAACAGCTCCGAGGTAAAACAACATCAGGAAGTACAAGATGTCAGGAAAAAAAGACACGGGATTCTGCTCTGTAGACTTCAGCCAAAACATCTGACTTCTTTCTGAAGACGAGTCAATATTCCAGATCACCCGGAGGCGTTTTAATCGCAGGGTCAAACTGAACTCACAATAAAGAAACAGCAATATTTGATGTGGATACCTGTAACCACTTTCTAAATTAGTGTTGCAGAAACAGGATAATTAACTGCATCTATCAATTATGGAGTAAACAACCATCTAAACCCATATTTGTAATTTAAATGTGTCTCACTGCTTTCACCTTTCTAACTGTCAATGTTCCCTCACTGAAATTCTTCTTTCTCATAAAAGGTGCAAACAGCATGTGACAGTCCAACATAAATTTTACATGTTTTTTTTTTTTGTTTTGTTTTTTTTAATTGCAGAGGGAAAAAATAACAACTAACTTTTAATCATTTGAGAAACTTAGATTCAAGGTGGTCTTCAAAGCACTCTGTTTTGACACAGCACCTTTGGTGTGATTGCCCAAGTCATTCTGGAAGGAGATTTGTTGGTATTGCAGTGCTAATCAGGAAGAGGAAATGGGCGCAGTGCCTGATAAACTCTCCAGGACAGTCAGAGTGCAGCGTCAGCGGCAGCGGCAGCAGGAGATGCAGTGCGCCCCAAACGCTGGCTGAGACTCAGTGATTTTAATTATTTACTCTGTGACACTTTACAGTAAAGGTCCCTCAACTCCTCCGATAACGCGGGCATTAGAAAGCCGATTCTGGAATAATGACCAATTAATTCAAGCTAAATAGCTTTGAATCAGACACTGTTCAGTGGTTGAAGATAATGACGTCTGTGGTTAATGAAACAAGCCTGATTAGGTCAACAATGTGTTTGTGGGTCTTTTTTAGAAGCGGATTTATTTTGTTGGTCAATTGACCATAATGTGACACAGAGATGGAGAGTCTGTAAGAGCTTCAAAAATGTGAGAATTGTGAAATCTGTGACAGATATATATTTAATCTTGAATCTTGAATTTAATCTTTAAGTCTTGAATTTGTGAGGAAACTAAATGATGATGTATGAGGCTTCTGAAATTTGAGAGTTTTACATCTCATAAGAAATCCAGAAAGTTCTCCAATGTGTCAATGTTTTAGAATGAGAGAGACTTTTGGAAAAAACGAGGGCTCTACAGTTTGTAAAAGTTCTAGAATTTACTCAGAAAGTGTGAACTTGGAAATTTGTGACAATTTTACAAAATGTGAGAGTTCTACAGTTTGCAGTTCTAGATTGTGAGACTTTATGTTCATCATGATACAAGAGTTCTCAATTTTAACTATTATAATGTGTCAGGGTTCTAGAATGTGTACATCTTCCACAATGAGTGACGGTTCTGGAGTTTAGGAAACTTTTGAAACATGTGAGCCCTCAAATTCCACCATTTGTGAGTTTTATTAACTGTGCGAAAGTTGTCAAATGTGTGAGTTTGAAAATTTCTGAGAGGTATGGAATTTGTGACGCTTTCACAATATGACAGTGTGGAAATGTGTGAGACTTCTGGAGCTGTTGAGATTTCTAGAAGAAGGTGAGGGTTCGATAGTTGTAGAAAGAGACTTTATGTTCAACCTACTTTAATAAGAGGATTCCTCATTGTGGGAGAGTTCTGAAACATGAGAGAATTCTACAGCTTGTAACATTTTCTAAATATGTGAGTTTTCAAAATTTGTACGTTATTGCAGTTCTGGAATGTGTGAGAGTTGTAGAATATGTGCAACTTCTACAATATGTCTGAGTGCAGAAATGTGTCAAATTTCCAAAGCTTGTGAGTTCCTAAATTTGTGTGAGTTCTAAAAAGTGTGGCCATTTGAGAATGCATGGTTTTAGAAATTTGTTACAGTTCACGAATGTGTGAGAGTTTGTCAGATTTAAATTTGTATCATAAGATATATTACGACAACACCCTGGGATGGAAGGTAAAGTCTGGTTGTCTGTCAAAACATAAACACAGGTGCAGTTAAAATCACAGTGTTACCAACAGATCCATGAACCTGATTGATATGCTGCAGGATTATTGCAGATTGAGCCGTTTGGCAGAGCGGCTGACGTCACCTCCACACCGTGAAGGTTTGTTGAAGCTTAGAATCTCAGTTTCACTGTCTGTTGGTAAACTTCCTCACATTATTAGTTTCTGCGACTTAAAGCTGATGTTAGAATTTACATGAAAAACATGTATTGCTGGTATAATCATGCCAGATAGAAGAGTCTCTGCTAGCCAGTCACATGGATAAAGTGAGAAAACACAGATGAATTTGCATGTGGCACGTTGTTATTACTCATGTCTTGACCCTTTGCAGTGGTACGTATGAAGAGAAAAAGCTTCAAAATGAATCCGGACAAAGCTGATCAATCAAAAAAAAAGTCTAATAGAATTTGATTTAAAAAAAAAATGTCATGGTGTATCCATCCAGACAACCACACACGTTGACATTCACACCTAGAGGCAATTTAGGGTCACCGATTAACCTCACTTGATTGTTTTTGGCCTGTGGGAGGAAACCTGCGCTCACACATGGAGAACATGCAAACTCCATAAAGAAAGGCCCCGGCTAGTATTTCAACACTCAACTTCTTGTGGAGCAAGAGCAATAACCACAAGTCCACAGTGCAGGCTGATTTCATAGAATAATAATATAATTAGATGAGTACATAGAGTGAAAATCCACCTTCGACTCTCATATAAAGTATATCATTATTAAACAAAAGAACCTCATATGCATATTAACAGTGTCCATTTATAGAGAACCTCAAGAAAGGATTTCTCAGCCAGCTCGTTGCTCCGGTGGCCATTAAGAAGCTGCCGCCGCTGCTGCAGTATGTCAGAAGACCGTTGATATTTTCTGCAGACTGGGAGGGGTCACGGAAGTCTGAACTTTTAACCTTCCGGTTACAGGGCTGACATTCTAATAACGACGCGCCACCATGCTGCCTCTGTGCCTCCGAATACACTGTAAAGCACCAAATCAATCCACAACAGTCGGAAAAACTCAGCCTCCCTGAGCATATCAGTGTGCGTGGATAAATAAATGATTGCTACATAAAGTCTAAATTTCCATCTATTTGTTTAAAGATTTGGTACAGAGAAGGAAAGCAGCAGGAGTAATAACTTGTTTGTTTATGCCACAGTGGGACTGAATAGAAAACACGCGTATGCATACACAATCAAGAAGACTGCGTAGAGCCCCCATGCTAGGAACAAATACAGCTTTCGTGCTTTTATTCCGTCTTGAAATTGCGCTATGAATCACGGCTGTAAAAAGAAATAGTCCATTCTGGATATAGCCCCCATTTTGGGTGGTACATTAATTCACCCTGTAGGACAATGTTTCTTTGTTTCCTAGAATCATATTAGATTCTCTTTATTGTATCACTGAGAGTATCTAGGTAGTGCTGAAGCTGCTGTGGCTTTTCCGAGGTGACGGATCATGAGCAGGTGTCCCCACATCAGCCACTGTGCAGACAGAAAGAAAGCATACGCACGTGGTCACAACAGAATAATGGAGACACTTGGAATACTTTGTAATTATACTGCCTCTATCGAGTTGTGAAAAATAGACCAACGTTTTGATATTGGTTGTCATAGTATTTTCCAATAGGCATTGACAGCTCTTATCTGTCACCACCATAATAGGACTTTCTGCTGTTTATTACAAGTAAATGACCTGTTACACTGATCATCCATTTGAACTTTGATTCATTTTAGGTAGCTAAGATTAAAATAAGCCCATAACATTTGAATAATAGACAAATTTGTGAATAGAAAATACACAGAATCGCTAGTTGGTGGGTACACCTGTCTAAAGACTGTAAAATTCCAGTTTCAGCAATTGACATCAAATTACTGAGAAGTAACCTGGGAGAAAAGTGTGTGAAAGTTAAAAACAGCATGATGGAGATGTAAAGAGCTTGAGGCTGAGCTGGAACTGTGCTGCTCTCAGCTTGTATTGTACACCCCAAAAAAAGAAAAAAAAAAAAAAAAAAAAAACCTAAGCAGTACTCAGTGAGCCAAGGACAGGACAGCACTCCTGAAAGAAAAAAATATACCGTAAATGTCAAAGGTACAGCACAGGCTTTACAGGATCATTTTCCATGGAGATGCAGTCAAGCTGTTTGGATATGAAGCTCTGTCAGAAAAGTCCAAAACCTGCTGGAAGTACATTTCTGCTTTACGTCACTGCGACCACAAAGGAGTGGTTGGAAATGAAATAGCAGAGAATTAATAAGGTGCCATTCTTCTTAAGTGTTCTGTAACCAGGCCATTAACGTGATCGCCACGGCTGTAAAATGAGATGTAATGAAGCAGTTACAGCTGGGACGTACCTCCCAATCAACTGTAACTGCCGAGCAATGGAAGACACGTGGAAACCACCAAGAGAAATGGTTTTAACACCAATCCATATGGTTCAGATTAGTATCCTCAATCACAGAATGACCAAGTGCGGGAGTTGATATGAAAGCTAAATCACAGCAGACATCATGAAGAACAATGAGGGCTCACTTCAATTGAAGACACATTGTGTAAAGGTCTTATTTGATTGAATAGGTTAAAAATGTTTTACTTCCATTGAAGAAAAATCCTGAACTTTGCTACCAAGATGCTAGACAAATTGCTGAAACAGTCTGGTAGCCAGATAAAGTTGTACTTTTAAAGTTTCAGAGACCTCAAGGAGCAGTTGGGGTTTAAGGGTTTTGCCTTTTTTCCCACAGTGGTAACCAGTCCATTATTAGATTTTTAACTTGTAAGCCTCTAATCATAAATCTGCGTCTACAACGACCACACCATCAATGCCTTTTTTCATCAGTTCTCTAGGTCAGTTGTTCATTCAGTTCACTTTACAGTGACTGATGGTTGGTTTCCATATCACAGGGTGGAGACGCAAAGGAGAAGCTTGTATGTACATCTGAGCAAAATAAATAGATATACAGCTCCAACCACTCCCGTCGTTCGTATCAACGAGTCGTTCAGTAGATTCAACAGAAGTCTACACAATTTTTCAAGTGAAACACGTCGTTTTTGCGTTTTCGTTTCAGAAAATTTTTGCAATTTGAAAACATTGTCTGTTTTCACAGACACGACCAAGTTGGATTGTAATTACAGTGACTCTTCTATAAAACCACCAAGACCCAGGAAACTATAGTCCAGGACTCATGACACCCTGGAGAAAAATGTTTTTATTGTCGATCTACAAGCGAATGAGCAGAAGGTCTATTTACTAAATGCAGAGTTCGCACAGAGATGAAGTTAGAGTTTTGTTTGGAAGATATTTTCATAAAGTTTTGTTTCCAGTCACTCCGAGCACCGTTGTGTAAACAGGGCCTAATTCTGACCCTGACTTGATCATTTTTTAAGGGCATGTAAAAGAGATGTGGTTATATTTTAGAGTCCAGGAAACACATCTCTAAATCGGACTCCAGGTCTTTATTGATTGTGGTGGGATGATAATTCAACTTAAGTCACAGAATTTCTCTTTTACTACTCCACCTTCTGCCCTCCACAACTCTCTCTCTGATCACCACAATCACATGTTTGCTCTCCGTGCAGGTGTACATGTTTGGAGCTTCTCTTTGTGGAGGTGTTGAAGTTTAATCTGTACATTGGTTTGGACAGGCACAGTATCAGGTGCTTTCTTACCTCGAGTTTCCCTCCCTCTCTGCCTCACCCCCATCTTTCTTCCATTCCTCCTTCTTCCTTTGCCTCCTCCTTATCTCGGCATCCACAGCCGGTGATTAATTATTGCTGCTCAGTGTCAGTCTATTATCTTTTCTTCATCTCATCACTCCCTTCCTCTAACCTTTTACCCTCCCTTCCCTTTCCTCCTTGTGTCATTTCCATTTTCCCTCCCTTTCTTCCCCCTTTTGCCTTTGCTGTACACCCCCCTGCATCTCTTTCGTTCTTCTCTCTTCTTCCATTCAAGGTGATTAATTATTTCTGCCCTATGTGCTGTCCCCTCTCCGTTCTTTAAAAATCATTATCCAATCTTTTATTAAC
>OMNM01002613.1:0-11024 GCA_900302745.1 Parablennius parvicornis | reverse complement strand
GAGTGCAGGTCTGGATGTGCATATGTGTGCAAATCTTTGTTCACACTCGACAAGCTTTATGCGGTGACTGTATTGGGAAAAATGACGAAGCATCTGCATTTATTTATACACACATAATGCATCCGTGCAACTATGTTGAGCCATCTTTTCTTGATTTAACTGAGACAAAGGTTGTTTTGAGAAATGCCGCTATTTTTACATGTATTTGTCTTCACAAGAGGGAAAACAAAGACCACTGCTACACGTTTAAAAAATTAAAACCACTGTGAAGTTGCGTATGTCTCCAAGAGAACCTCCTTCATATTGCATGGGAATTCACAAAGTAAAGTTGTGATTGAGGAAAAATCAATGTGAAAACATTAGACTGTTGCTTCATGGTAATCAATGGCTCAGATCAAATGTTGTGCTGCTGTGACAGAAGACTGACCTTATCACCTTGGTACCCCATCTCTCCTTGCTCGCCCCTTTGTCCCACGTCCCCCTAAACATTATAGAGTCATACAGAAATATAACACACCACCACCTTGCTCCAGTAAACACTCTGTAGCTATATATATAATCTCTAAATAGATAATTTATTGTATAACACATGCAAAAAGTGGGGCAACAAACTGTAAATTGTCAAAAAAAAAAAAAAGATGTTATTAAAACACACAATCATGATCCCAAACTTGTGTTTGTCCATTTATTAAATGTCAACAAGGTTTGTGAAAATATCATGTCCCATTATCTAAGCTTGGCCAATGACACATTTGTAATAGATTCACTGTGATATATATTGAGATACAATATTTAGATCACCTTATCACCTTTCAATCCAGGTGGGCCGACTCGTCCTGCTGGGCCCTACGAGAAGAAGAGAAAAGGAAGGAGTGGGTGTCAGAGAATGGCAGAAAGGATGCTGATATAAATGTGAGAATGTGTTCAAAGTTTGTGCTTGTCCATATGTACAGACAAAACATTTTGAATGAAGTGGAAAATGGCACAATGACAGAAAGACACAGGTGGGACAGAGATCAGAAAAAAGGAGCAATATAATCGAACGCAAAGCTGTAAGACGTCACTACAACTCCAAGTTTTAATCAAAACAAAAATAAATTTAATGTTGTGTTTTAATTGAGATTAAATCAAATGTGGCAGAGATTTACTGTGACTTTTACTTTTAAAGAGAAAATCTTCAACTAGTACCTGTGAACAATAAAATTCTATCATTACCTTTGGCTCTGTCCATGACAAAATCAGAAAATCAACCAAAATAGTAACTTGCTGTGACTCAAATGATCCGCAGAATGAATTTATCAGGTTTTACTCTCGACATGCAAGAAGTGACAGCTCAAATTACTAAGACTAAAATATATTTACTTGATGTGTTTTGTTTACTGTTTACTGCAGCAAGGAAACATGTCATTCCCATTGCAGTGACAATACGTAAGGAGAATACCTAAGGTGGGTAATTTTCCACCCAGCAAGTCCTACCCCAAAGGCCCATCTAAACTCAACGCTAAGTATGCAGGCTGTTTCTGCATTTGTTACGTAATGCATTGCATAATTTGGCACGTATCCAGGAAGCTTGCAGAGTAATACCACTGATGGCCTGTGAGGGCAGTGTAACACAGTATAACTGCAACTAGCGAAAGGTACAAAGTAGACGGGGTATCACAGTACAGACGAGGTAGACGGTGACTGTGAATGTGTGTATTGGATACAAGCAAACCTACGATATTACCTTGCCTGGACATCGAGATAAAGAAATAACAACAACAGATTTGTAGGACTGTTGATCTTCTACACGACCCTAAATGCACTGCCCCCTGCTGGAGGTGTTGCTTACAAACAATGGTAAATTAATGGATACATGGGAGTATGAATGACTTTACCATTTTACATATGTAAAAGGAGCATAAATGGGTCTTTAATACATACTCATACCATTTCATATGAAATTAGCCCTTTTTATTTTCTCTTTTGACAAGTAAACTAATAAATATGCATAGATTTTCAAGGTAGTGACTATAATTACTTCAGTCGCCTCAGTAAACAGTGTTGTTTGTAAAGTGGACATTAGCAGCAGCTAATAACTAGCCTACCTGAGGTCCCACCAGGCCAGCCAGTCCCCGTGGTCCCTCAGGCCCTGGCTCCCCCTGAAACAAAGAAAACAGTGGAATTTAGGCATCAAAAAAAAAATATGCTGAATTGTGTAATAACAGTTCTCTTCCATGATTCTTTTTTCCAATGACAGTGGAAGATTTCACACCAAACATTTCCAATCTCTTCCTGATGTTTTCCAGACGTAAACTTCCTGCACAGAGCATTCCTCTTTGCCACAACCTTACAACTGAACTAAGTAGTGCTGACAGAGCACCCAGTTGTGTTGTGTGCATCAGCTCTGTCCTGCCAGCTACTGCCAGCTCACAACATCCTCTCTAATTGACAAGGGCGAGGTGAGATTGGCCAGAAAGTGTAGCTGGACTTTTGCAAGCTGACAGGTCCACCAATGAGGAGGTGTTTTCTTTCTTTTTTTTTTAAACTTTGCCTGTAGTAACTGTCAGCAGCAATGATGTTATTACGATAACAGTGAGTATATGTGGCATGTGTGTATTTATTCCCATTGTGCGGACCAAGATCTTTTCACTAGCTTGCATTAGAGTGACTAATGGTTCTCGTGGGGACACAAATCACATCCCTGAGGGCTTTATTTATAATTTGACAAGTTTTAAGGTTGGGCTAAAATGATTCTTATGTAAATTTAGATTTTAGACAAAGCAGTAGTTATGAGTCACGTTAGAGTGACTGGATAAATACAAAGCAGTGCAGTGTTGCCCAAAAGTATGAAAACACATGCATGTATGTAATTGTTTGATTCAGAGCAAACAGCCCATGAATGGATTGTGTCAATTAGATTAGTTTACACCTCTAGATGCTCGTATGAATGTGGTCACGGTATGTCTCCACAATGCAGACCAGTGACACACACATATCCTTACCACATTCATATCATGAAGATTTAAATAAAACAATGGCACACGATTCAACAATTATTATAGTTTGTAAGAAGTAATACTGATGGTTAATAATTAGAGCAAGTGTGTTAGTGCATACAAGTAGAGTCGTTAGAATTCTGTTTAAAAGAGTAAATTAATGGAGAATTATTATTATATGTCAATGCAACAAATGCAGAAGCAATGAATACATAACATATGTGTTTGTGTATGTGCAGTGTGTCTCAAATGAAGGCTTATAATTGTTTAGTTAAACACACAAGATATTTCAAGTGCTTAAAAGGTCTCTATCAGAATTTGCTCTAAGACATGGAGGTACAATGATGATTGTTCTACTGAACATAAGCCAAGTCACGACTAACAGTTAAAATCCATGAATATAATGAAAAACAACTGGAAGAATACTTTATCAATTCTGCTTTTACACTTTAACCAACCTTAAAATCAATCTATCAACTGTCTAATAAATGTAAGTGAGAGAATGAGGCCCAGACAGGAAGTTCATCTGAACCTTCCATTGCCAAAGTTTGATGTAAAGTTCCTTTTGTGATGTTGCCACAGCATTGTCATGAATCTCATGCGAACCACGAGGAAATGCTCTGAACTAACAGAGAATGAAAAAGAAGAAGAGAAACAAAAGAGATAATCAGAAGAAAGATTTTCCCTAAAATTCTGGTGTGCACCAGCCCTGCTGAATAGATCTGGTTCTTCACCAGCCCACACAGAGACTTTGTCAGGATGAAACCTGACTGCCAGGTGCTAAGACGTCAACCCAAACCGCTTTCTGCCAGAAGCATGGGGAGAGAAATGACTTAAGACCTGATAAAAAACAGATTGGTACGTTCCCGTAAATCTCATCCAAACACCACCACTGTAACCTCACAAAACCCAAATATGAGCTGCTTCTGCACTCATGGGCCCAGTTATGCATGTCATTTTGTAAATCTCACATCAAAATAGAATCAAATTAATTCATACTTTATAATAAATAAATAAATAAAATTTCCATCTGCTGAGTGTGCATTATAGTTCATTGTATTTTCTGTATCTTCACTGTATCTCTTCACGGAGGGGGGCACCCATTGTGGTTATCATGAGGACAAACGGTATCACATCTCTGTCCAGCCTTTCGTCTTCCCCATTGTAGTCTAAAATTAAAATAAAAAAACATTTCATGTTTCTATTTGTAAAACTACATTATGCTTAATGGTATCTACCCTAGGAAAATAATGTGGCTACTTTTAAATGAAATTAATCATGTTCTCATATTATAGTATAAATACATAATTTATATGCAAATATGTAAATCAATCAATCAATCAATCAATCAATCAATAAAGTAATAAAGTAATAAGTAAGTAAGTAATGGGGGTATGTATATTCCCCTCAAAAAAAAATGAGAGAGGTGGTGAAACTGAAACATACAAAAAGTAAAAAATGAAAAAAAATTCATAGTACAGTCCTGGTCTCTGTCTGGATGCTTAGTTTTTCATCATGGCTGTATAAGTCTGGCTGCACCACAGTTTGCTGAGTCACCAACTGGCGGAGACATATCAGCATGAAAACTCGCAAGCGTCTGTTCTGTTTCTGACTCCTCGACTGGAGGTCTGATCTCGTGTAAATGCCTTACAATAAATGAGGGAGCACCACTCGAGCCACAGGAGTGTGACTGACTCCGGGAAGTGAAAATGAGTTTTTGATGCCAAATTAAACAACATTGTGAGACCAACCATGCGTCAAAATCACTCTCCTGGAAAGCCGGCTAAAGTATGAATTACATCAGAGACTGAGTAAGAAGAGGCGTGATGAGTATTTTGGCTCTTCATTTTGATCGCTTCAAATTCCTTACGGGCAATGAGCTGTTTGAATACAGAACTGAATTAGTCACTATTTTTTTCTTTAATTATTCCCTTCATCCAAAAAGGTTTGATGATTTATTTATAAAGACAATCTCTTTGAAGAATTTGATCATGTTAGTTATGAATGTTACTGTCACACATTTAACTGGTAATTATGGTTACCAACTATTTGGTTTTAAGCAAATTGATTAATTGATTACATAACATGATTAATTGAGTCACAATTCCTCCAATCCTTAAAAACGATAAAATAAAGAGTAAAAAAAATATTCTCATTCTGAATTATCAGCACTATCACTCAAAATGACCAAAAACAAGAAAAACTAATGAACTCCCTGACTGCATAACATATTAATAATTATCCCATCATTAGGACTTGTTAAATGGTGTTTCAGTTTGTTAAAGCAAGAAGCCCAAAAATGTATGCAAATTAAAACATATTTTTAATAAAACTGAATTAATGTTATTCAAAAATCAAATGCAAACCATCTGGGTTCCTGTTGGTACTGCTTTTCTGTGGATGACCTACATATCCAAAACATCTCACAATGTTTGGGAGTCAATAAAAGTTGTGAATCATCAAAAAAACAAAAAAAAAACAAAAAACAAAAAAAAACAAGAAGACAAGAAAACGAATGGATATGCCTTGAACAGAAACATTTGTAAAAGAGAGTGAGACAAAACAGACTCTAAGCACATGAGTTTTTAGTGCCTCTTGACACATGATTCAGTTTATGAGCTGAACAAAGCTATTATGACACTATTTTCACTGTCATGCTTACATACATGACAGACCAGCGGTCCCAGACATTTTCCTTTAAGCCTCCTCTTAATTATTATTCCTGAGCCAAAATATACTATGCACTGGCATTTTATCAAATATACAAAAGCTTAAACCTTGATTTTCATTGACATGTGTGAATCTAATTTTGAGAGCCTCAGAGCAGTCTCAGTGGGACACACTGTACAGTTGACAACCAACTTAAATTCACGTGCAAAACTACAATTACACAGATTGCCTTTTGCTCAAGTTACAACAAACCACAACAATTCATAACAGAATATATTGTACGCGACTCTGAAAAGACAAACAAACAAAAAATAAAACCCTAAGAAATTCAAACCAAAGAGAAAAGATAATAATCTGATCTGTTAATATTCACGAGTTTGACCACCTGGTATGTGTTCTCTTTCTTCAAGCTATAGTACACTATATATAGTAAAAACTAAATGATTCAACATATTTCATATCTGACAGTGTTCGCGAAGACCTACAGCCACCATGTGAGGTGAAGAGTGAGGAAATCCCATCTTTCCAGATGTGTCTCGTGTCAGAACGTGACCCCTAAAAGACCCCAATAAATCCAACGCTATAAGGACCACAGTGCTGTGTAAACAAAGCTTCAACGGATGGCACAATAGAAGTACCATGCACAGTTGTATCATTTTTGTTGACATTTATATCTGGAAGTTTTGAAGGGTTCACACAATGAAGCAAACTGAAGAAAAAAAAAAAACCTAAACAGCTTGTTCTCTATTAGGCCTGTGACCGCCTGGGCTAAACCGCGGTTGAAAAAAAGATGGCGCCTCCCAGGTAGTTATGGTAATAGCGTTCAAGGGTTCAAACTTACTGCCTGTGCGTTGAAACTGTAGGACACAGTTGTGTAACTCACTTTGCAGCATTAATCTCTCCTTGAATTCCACAATTCACTCTTGACATGCATCTGTCAAAGTGTATGTCAGATTTTCTTATCTTTACAACAGGATCAGTTTACCCAGCGATAAGAGACCGTGGAGAGAACCAATGAAAACTAGATTAAAAGGTGTTGCTTACCTATGAGATATTTTTCATGTTTTCATGGGGCTTTATGTTCCTCTGAGGAGTACTGCAGAGTTCTCATAATTAAATCAATGCATCTGGTTTCACTTGGACATGTTAGCCGCATATTTTCATACAGACCCATTTTTGGACCACTAATCTAGCCTGCTGCCCAGGAATTTGCTTGATTAATAATGGAGCTAAATGGGATTGGAGGGGAAAAACGTATTGGAGGAAATAAGTTTGACCCATTTAACATTAGGAAACAATACAGCTACACTGTAATGATGGAAAGGTTAATGTTTTCTTTCATCCATTTCCTCTTTTTGTTTCCGGTGCCCTTTCTGAACTGTTTCCAATGTGTTCCAGAGCCTGTTCAGCTCTTGAATATCCTCCTATTTAATTTCTGTGTGAATCCCTTACCAGTGGCCAAACATGTGAAATACTTTGCCTTCACCTACACACAACTCATTGACCTAAGCAGTGCCAGTCAATGGGGGAAAAAAACTAAACAAAACATGCTGCTGCCATTAAATATACAAAATGCTGGGTTATGCTACACAGCAATTATACCAAGAACTAAACGGCAGCAGAAAAAAATTAACATTCATCGCTCGTGGAGCAACACAGTAGAGCCTGCGATCTCTCATCCAAACCACAATGTAACCGTGAAAGACAAATAGGCAGAATGAAAGCTCTGCCTACTGACTCACCCTCAGACCTGGAAAGCCGCCAATGCCAATCCCACCAACAGGTCCCTGTAAAACATCACAGCAGCATCTTAAGTACGCATGCATGACATTTACAGTAGAGGAACGTCCTCTGGAATGAAATGGGAAAAACCTGTATAGCATGTCGTTGTATCTACATAGAAAACCATGGACGCTCTAATGTAGTTGATCAAACAAAAATAAATGTTTAAAATATAACTACAAAGGTATAAAGTGAAATAAAAAGTTTAATAACATGACACCTAATGATAAGGCTAAGAACCTAAATACAAAAATCACATTTCCCTGTGATGTTAAAGAAATATAATGACGTTATTTTTAAGAGATGCGTAAGAGTAGTTGTCAAAGTGCTACCATAATTTTTTTCTCCATGTTTTTGCATTACACCCAATAGAAATATTACCATTCAATTTCCACAAGTCAAGATTCACAGCTACATTAATAACAAGAGTACACTGTACTTGAAATTTTCAACAGCATTTCCACACTATATTGTCATGCTGTTTTCAAAAGTTACAGCTGAAAATCAACAATGACATGAGCAATGCATCTTCATAAGGATATATAGACTGATAGGCATGCTATTTTGTACTTTACCACTAACAATGTGTGTCTAAAAAAATCTACAAAATACAGAATACTGAAAACAATATAACAATATTCATCAGGAGACTGATTAGGTTCTTACCTCACTGCCATCTGGACCAGGAGGTCCCCTCTCCCCTGCATCACCCACCACACCCTGTGAGGAAAGTGCATATTCATCTTGAGAACCGTTGCTAATTACATTCTTTATCTGTATTACATAGTACCTTCTCACATGTAAACATAACAGTGGTGCGATTTACTTTCTTTCCCGCTCCACTTTCTCAACATTTCTTGTCTAGAATTTAAGCCAGTTTCCACAGGATTGATATCAAACTATGTGTTGCCTTAACAAATTATTGCACAAACTTAATATCAGCATGAAAATTATGTGGAGATACAACAAATGCATTAAAGACAGATTGGCCTCAGAGCTATTCAGATGAGAGAGAGAAAAAAAAAAAGGAATTTTAAACAAAACAGACAGTGGGCTGTCTGCCCATTTGGCAACTTCTACATAGAGAGGCTAAGACTTGTTTTTAAAACATTAACTTTTCACAGTGTGGGGGCTTGACCCAGACATTCCTTCTGTCTCTACCTAATCTAACTACCTTTTTTTTTTTTCAGTGCCACCCTGGAACAAACTCCGCAGGACTTGTGTCAAGATATATAATAGAATTATGTAAAAAATACATGTGATTTATTTTTGGTCTCTATGCACATTTTATCCAGGGACAGTCAGTGTCCTGCTGCTGCAGTACATAAAGGACAGCGTGATACCGATGAAGTTTTTGAGCAAAACAAGTACTATGTTACTATGCTATGAGTATGCCATGTTTTCGGTATAAAATTGATAACATTTCGTGACGTGAACAGTACTTTCCAGACATAATACATTCGACACAATAAACCATCTCTGAATTCTGGTGGGAGTCGAAAGAAATTCATTATTACATGTCTTCCTTTGGGGCCAGGTTTTCCACTGGGGCCAGGAATGCCCTAAAGAAGAAAAACAAGTGGATAAGTTACTCAGACATGGGACGTCAAGCCAGGAGAAAAACTATACATGTGATCTAAGCATCAAAGAGTTGGTGGAAGTGTAGTTACAAGCCATTAAATCTTATCAGAATTTATTTCATAAAATGTCTAATATTAGACAAAACTGACTGTTTCAACTGTGTCTATATTTTGAATCTTCTGTTTTTGCACACCCTGGGCTCAATTACTGGAGTGAAAAAGCCTTATATATATTATGCACTGGAGATGACAGACAAATGTTCATTATTGCAAGTGCTCGAACAAAACGTACACAAACAATGCATAAGATAAATATGCACAAAAAAAAATTAAAGAATTGTGAAATTGTTTGATGTAAATTGCAACATATTGCTGGCTTGGGATTATTAGGATTAATAACAGAAATACACTGAAATATGCAATTATTATAAACAAACATTACTCACTCGCTCTCCCTCCAGTCCGAGTGGCCCAGCAACACCAGGAAGCCCAATAAAACCCTATAAAGAAACAACATTTATACATTGTAACATTCCTTTAAACATTTATTTGAAGTATTATTTCAGAAAGTAACAGATTACAATGCTTCAGTAAATAAGTTTTAATAGTACATGGCAAATCATTCCTTCATTTTTTTAAGAGAAACATACACAAGAGCACAGATATATACCAGTGTAGATCAGTGTAAACAGATCATCGATTATTTATGTCATGATTAATTAATATAGATTCAAGAAGAAAAGATGTTCTAAAAATTATACTGATGGACAAACGTCTCATCATTAAAACAGGTTGGAACAGATTATTTTCTATTATTATCATATCAATGCAATTTCGCCAACCGTAGCATCTCAATGTGAAGGGCTCACTCAGTAAATAAAAGATCCATCAACTCTATTGTGAGTTAAAGAAGAGGAAACTGTATGTGCTCTTACTGCATTGTTCATTGATGAGACAAATTGTAACATACACTGAAAAGATATTTGGTGTCAGTGGCTGAGCTATCACTTCTCTGTGTTTCTACATGATGGTGTTTTCATGTGGAATGTGAAGTGGAGTTTGTTTACTATCCAAGATAACCTTCATTTCATCACTGCCCTTCATGGTGTCAGTATCTAAAAGTCTAACATGATGAGTCAGAGGGATTTTTGTAGAGATTTAAAATAAAAATAAAAAATCCAAAAATATCCCTGGTTCTAGTCCAAGCTTGGAGGCATTTCTGTGTAGCGTTTGCATGTTTGCTCTGTGTGTGGGTTTTCTTGGGTGTCCCGTCACAGACCAAACACGGGCCTATACGGTTAATTAATGACTTCAAGTTGTCTGTCTGTTTCTCTTTGTTTGCTCTGTAATATAACCAAGATGTAAACTGACTTCGCCCATTTTCAGATCTCTAAACCCCAACCACCACAAGTTAAAGCTCTATAGGAGACGAATGGTTTATCCTTAACCATCGAGCTGAAGCAAAAAACCAGCTTGTGTCTAAAACTGTGAAAATAACGATCGTCAATTAAAAACCCAGTGAGATACTACAGCTATTTTAGCTGTAGCATTACAGCTTTTACAAACTTACTTTATTGTTTAGTTGGCTGTTTTCTCGCCATAGATCAAACAGGTAAATCAGCACAGTTGGCATTGGAAGCTACTGAGCATGCCGCTGTTGAATTCAACTTTATTCTCCCTGAGACCTTTCTACAGTGAAAGGCTGCTCAAAGCTTTGTTGAGTGTCACAGTTGTCCCATTTAAATAAATTAATACATATGATGTAATAAGTAAGTAAGTTTTAAACAGCCCAGAATATAATTCAAATTTTAGACCTTTTGCTTTGATGACAGCTTTGCATACTCTTTGCATTTCTCAGTTAGCTTCGCAGAGTAGTCTCCTGGACTTCTTGCCTTATATAATTTTTTGCATATTTCGGCTTGTTTAACACATCTTTGTTTACTTCATGGATCTCTCATCTACTGCATATTTCCATATATACTATACTATGTGCACAGGTGTGTGCGTATACATA